>JAJEJO010001864.1:211929-230886 GCA_020662805.1 Glaucomys volans
CCTCTACCCTGGTGGGTGATTACTGCATGCCAGCCTTGGTGACACCATCAAGATGAGAATGGTCTGTCACCTCCCAGCTCTCCTGGAAGTTATCAGAACTATGGAGAGAAAGCCCTGGAAGAAGCATGTGAAAAACAGGACAGGTCACTTTCAACAGAAAAGGGAGTTGTGTTCAAAACCGTGGGTGCTACTAAAAAGAGAGGGTGAAAACTACAGGGAGGACATCCTGCCCCGGACCCCAGGCGGGGTCTGCTGAGCATTGAATTGAACTGCCAGATTCAAAAAGCGATAGGGGCCCTCCATGCCAGGGCCGTGGAGCCCAGCAAAGTGGAGTCATTCTCTTGGGTATTTTACCTGAGTTCAAGTTTCTGCTCACCTCTTGGTAGCTTTGTGACCCTGGAGAAGTTACCTAACCTATCTGTGCCTCCACATCCTCAACTACAAAGTATGACCAAAGAGGTTGTTTTAAAGATTCAAATACATTTATAAAGCATTTAGAATTTTGGTGCCTTATAATTTTTAAATAAATGCCATGAATATTTGGAAGCAATATAAATCTACCAGACACCCATTTTATTCAGCACCCATACCGAGTACTAGGTGTCAGAGGTGGGTAAAACTTAGAGCGTGCCCAAGTGAAGGCATGCTAACGTTCAAGCCACCAACCCATCACTCCCTGCTGTGAGGCACTGGCAAATGGCCGTACCAATTCTGGGCCTATTTCCCCATCTGTGAAATCCTCATATGCTGGACCACCACAGTGTGTCTCCAGATTGGTTGCTCCTTTGATCACCGAGGGGGCTTCTGAATCATAGCATGGCTGGCCTTTACTTCTCTCCTCTGCTGCTGAGAACACTGCCTGAGAATTCAGGCTGGACTGGGCCTCCTCTAGGCTCCGGGCTGAGAAGATGTCATCCTGTCCTCCTGAAGTTCTTAGTCCATGCAGGAGAATGGCGAGCATGTAGACAATGTAATGCACCCCATGTAGGCAATGGGCTTGTCAGAGAGAAGTCCTGAGCAGACTCAGAGGAAGAGGAGAGGAAGAGAGAGCTCGTCCACCTCCTGGGTTTGAAATAGCTGCTTCAGCCACCACCCGACTTAGTCGGGAAGATTAGGGCTGGGGGGCTGCGAGGATTTGCCCACTGGTTTTTAATACAGAAAAATGACAGAGAACAAGACAGAAGTGGAAGCACAAACCAGCCTGCTCTCCCAGCCTCCACCTGGGGTCCAGGGCAGGATATCCTCCCTGTAAGGGGCACACTCCAGGAGGGTGAAGTGATGCTGGATGTGGAATTAGTGACCTCTCCTGAACCACAGACTGAAGGGATCCTTTTGTTCTGAATAGAAAAGCCAAAGGACACTCCTGACATGTCACCCAAAGAAGGAGGCTCTGCAGCCGGGCATGTCCTCAGGACTTGTGCTTCCCACTCATCTTCTACAATTCAAAGTCACAATTCACACTTTACTCCCCACATCTCCAGGCAAGAGCATCACAAATGGAACTTCCAGGAAAGCCGTCTATGGGCATGTGGAAAGGCTTTGCATGGAAGGTGATGTGAAGGGGGCTAGGACCTAAAGGATGGATGTGATAGGCAATAGTGCTGTTGGCCCAATATTTTCTGCTCTGCTGCCCAGGTTCATGCTGGGGTTGTACTTCCTTTCTTGTCCCCATGTAGCTGAATGCAGCTTAATGGTTAGTTCTGATAAGAGTGAGCAAAGGTGACCTGCACCACTTTCAGACCAGGGTGTTAGACTTCCAAAGCACTCTCATTCCCTCTGGTAAGGTGATCATATTATTTGAAATGATGGATGTTCTGTTAACCAAGTTGGTTCCATGAATTTGATGACTAGAACCCTGTATCAACCCATGATGGACTTGGAGGATGAATAATAAATGAGACTTTTTGTTTGAAGTCACTACAATTAGGGGAATGTTTGTTACTGAAGCGCATCTTATCTTGTGACTGATACAGTGAGCGTGATTTGAATGAATATGTTTATCAGAGAAGGTGTCACTTCGAACCAATCACTTTCTTCTCTAGGCTTCATTTTTTTCCCTGATATGATGACTTTGTCTCAGAAGATTGGGCTCTGCTAAGTCCACACTCAGGAAGGAGGGAGAAGAAACAGAATCATTTATGCACATGTAACACTCAACAGTTTATAGAAAAGGTCCAAGTAGAATTCCTGTATGCTCCTTGTACCACCCTAAGGAAATAGGCAGAGCAGGTGGCTTTCATACTTCTAGAAGCTGGAGGAGGCTGGCTCCTTGGCATCCCTGTCCCCACTCACGCCTACCCTACTTCCATACCCAGCACAACTTGCACATTCTTGAGCTGCAGTTTCCATCCTTGGATGTTCATCAGAACAGCAAGTGCAGTTATTTTTATTCTACCTTTTTACGGACCAAAAATTTATTTATGCATTTTAAAACAAATTCTGGGCTCTGCCAGTTTAGATTCATCCTGATGTTCCAGATATAGGACAGCCTTGCTCAAAGAAAACTGAAGCTCACTACAGTGGCCCCAGAGATGGGATAAAATCCTTAGGTGCCTTCAGAAATGAAAGAAAAATACGACTGTACATGAAAGATCTTGAGTTATGGAAGAGCCTTAGATATCACCCAGTTCAATATTTTTCAGTAATAAATGAAAAAAATTCAACCCAGAAACATTAATTGACTTGCCCCAAGAGATAGAGAAATGATAGTCATTAAAAGAATCCAGAAAAACCCCTCCATCTCCCAAGTTTTTAGTGTTCTTTTTAAGACTTGGAGTTTTCAGGGTCTTGCAGGGACTCAGATTCAGCAGGCCTGGGATGGGACCTGGGATCCTGTCACCTTAAAGGCTCTATAGTCAGTGAGCATTGAGCTGTGCCAGGTATACAATTGGAGCTGGTAATATTGACTTGTAGCAGAGTCCTTTCAGCTGGGCTAAGCTGAGGTTGGAAGGGGGCTTGGCAAGAGGCAGCTGCTGCCTGAGGGAGCATGGGGGCCAGTGCCTTTGTCCTCCCAGGAACATGAAGGGAGGAGGCCTTCTGGAGCCCACCACTGCAGCAGGTGTGGGGCAGAGGCACACGTTTTATTGTTAAACTAGCTACCGGTCCCTGCAGGCTGGCAAGGCCTCGAGTGGTTTCAATTAGAAAAAACAAGTATGTCCCCATTTTGTTGATTGAAGGCACCAAGGCTCAGGGAGAGGCTGGTGAAGTGGCTGACGTGTGAGAGCTGGTAAAAGGCAGAGGAGGAGCCAGCTTTGTTTGTTTTCTATGTGACAGTAACAAAGGACCAGGCACAGGGTTCCTTAAACAGCATAGACCCGGCATCTCGGCATCTCGCAGGAGCTGGATGGGTCTCATCGGGCTAAAATCAGGGTGTCGCGGGCTGGCTCCTGGAGATCAAGGGGAGAATCCGTTTCCTGCCTTTTGCAGCTTCCAGAAGCCCCAGCATTCCTTGGCTCATGGCTCCCTTCTTCCATCTTCAGAGCCAGCAGCTTTGCATCTCCCAGACAAATGTGGGAGACACACACAGATGTGGACACACATCTCTTTCTCTCTCTCTCACTCCAGCCAGGAAATGCTGTCTGCTTTCATGTGATTGGAGTGCACTCACCCAGAAAACCCAGCATGATTGCCCCATCTCAGTGTCCTTAACCTCCATTGCAACCCTAGCCCCTTTTGTTCTGGAAGGTTCTCAGGATTGGGTGTAGACATCCCTGGGGGCTCCTAGTTTAGAGCCCTGGGTCAGACCAGGCTGTGTGAGCAGCTGCCCTTCCTCCCTTCACCCCTCCTGAGCACCCCTCCAACACAAGGAGTGACTTCCCCTCAGGCTACATCTGCTTCCAAACGGATCCCACAGTTCTCCCCCAAACCCACCATTTGATTCAGAAATTACATGCAGGACTAATTGTTGCTTGAGGCAACTTGTGAAATGGGGATAGTTTGTAACAAAAAAGCCCAACATAAGGCTTCAAGGTAGGAAGGGAGCTGTTCTGGGAGGAGACCAGAAATACAGAGGAAGGCTGGGCACTCTGGGTACCTTCACCCCGTTTTCCCCAGCGGGAGCATTTTGCAGAACTGTAGTGCACCCTCTCAGCCAGGATATTGATGGATACAATACCCTGATTTTATTCGGAATTTCCCAGTTTGATTTTTATGTGCACACGTGATTCTCTGCGATTTTATTTTATGTTCGGGTTCTTGTGTCTACCCACCCCCTCCCTGACCCCAAAACACTGAATAGTTTTTTCAACCATCATGATCTCTCATGAAAATAACTGGTTCTTTTCCAAAAGGGAGAAGATAAAAATAAATAGATACATAATGAAAACAGATGATTATCCATAGATGCAGTGAAGTATCAGAGAATTTGTAGTCCACGCCCCCCCCACCCTGCCATCCATAGGGGATGTATTCCAGGAACCCTGAAACCCAGATAGTGGTGAACTCCACACATGTCATTTCTGAATCTGGTACCCGTCTCTTGCTTGCTGGAAATGGCTTGGTGCCGCTGGATTCAAGGGTCCCTTGTTGAAGACTTTGTACAGGTTCAGTGCTCTCTGGGGCAATATGTTGCCAGGAGAAGGAATACCTTTTCTGCTCCTGTCTTCCACTCACAAATCTAATGCCTTTTCCATTTTAACTAAGCATTTGCCAAGCCCGGAGATCATAACTGGCACTGTGATGTGTGAATCAAAACCAGTGTGAAGCCGGGGGCGGTGGCGCATGCCTATAATCCCAGCACTTGGGAGGCTGAGGCAGGAGGATCTCGAGTTCAAAGCCAGCCTCAGCAACTTAGCGAGGCCCTAAGCAACTCAGTGAGACCCAAATAGTGTTTCTAAATAAAATACAAAAGAGGGCTGAGGATGTGGCTCAGTGGTGGAGTGCCCCTGGGTTCAATCCCTGGCACCAAAAAAAAAAAAAAAAAAAAAAAAAAAAGGCCAGCATGAGTTTCTTTTCTTCTTCTTCACAGTTTCAAGGTGATTCATTCTTAGCAAACTCTGCAAAGGATTTTCCCCCCTTCTTTTTTTCACCTTTAAAGTCCCATTGAATGGCTTCTCTTGAGTGTGTCCAAATGGCCAGCACCAGTAGTCCTGGACCCTGGGCCCTGATTAAGTGAAGTAAGGGCTACTTCAACACAAGCACTGTGATGCGGTGACAGTAGATCTGACAGCCAACAGTCCTCAGTGACTAGCAGATGGTGGCACAGGTAGGCACACGGTGTGGGTAAAGTGGTGGCTTTCCACTCTCAGCCTCCTCAGTTCTGTTAAATTGTCAAGTAAAATATAATCCCTGCTTTATAGGCGTTGTTTCAGAAGTCATAAAGAGGAAAAACTGTCTCATATAGTCCATGAAAGGAACATGCCTCAACTGAAAAACTATGTAAGAACAAAAATTGCAATATAATAGAAAAACTGGAGTCAACTGAATCTAATGAATGACTGAATTAATAATGACAAAGTAGGGCATATTCCACAGTACAAAGACAGCTTAACCTCAGAAAATCTATTGTTATTCAACATATTCATGTTCTAAAGAAGAAAAATCCAGTGCTTTTCTCGATCAATTCAGAATGTTACTAATAAAGTTCAATAACTAATTATTATTTTTAACTCAGAAAAAAAAGATATTTTAAAAGGTTATCTTTAACTTGATAAATGCCAAATACAAAACACTTGTGCAAAAACTTAAATCGAAAAAATTCAGATGTTAAGATTGCCTTTTTCTAATCAGTACAGCACAGGTGTCTGTCCAACACTGCATATAACCAAAGGAGACAAAATACAGCGATTGAAAGAATGGCAAGGAAATCTATCCACGTTTGGAGGTGATAATGGTCATTTCCATAGTGAATCCAACAGAATCAGCTGGAAAATTCTGAAAAGTCATAAGAGCCTGGAAAGAGTGCCAGATTCAAGAGTGATTTACAGACCTCAGTGAACAAATGTACCTCTGACTTCTCATTTATGGTCCTGGTGATGGAACTGGGACTAGACTTACTATCCTAAACAAGTCAAAATTCATGAGGCAAAGAACAATGGGCAGCCTGAAAAAAGGAAAACAAATGAGGTAAGCCCCACCATCCCTGGAGGAACTTTCTGGAATACAGCACAGAGAGCAGGATCCTAAGCAGCCCATGGCTGTATCGCTGAGTGAAGAATAAAGAGATTATAGTCTGATGAGGCTGAGGAGACTAGAACTTGTGGAGTCAGAGAACCAGAGGAGGGAGATACATAAAGAATTTCTCGAGTTTCTGCAGACTCCTAACATGTGCCCAGGAGAATGAAACTCCATAAGGCCAGCACAGGAACGTGGCAGATATTGCAAAGCCAACAACTTCCAGAGAGAGAGAGGCACTTGAGAACTGACCAAATGGAGAAGAGTGTCCTTGAAACTTAGGATTTTTCAAGAGAGTTACTAAGGATCACATCTTAGCAAGACTAAACTAGCTCTAATTTTTAGTAATTTTACTTTACTAGAGTAAAGTTTACGCTCACTTATACTAATAAAGACTTTAAAAACAAGCTTCAAAAGGATTAAGCTGATAGGCCAGTAACTACACTACCCACCAGAACAAACCCAACATTCCAGAAGGAAAACAACAAACCCCAGCACCCAATTCACAATGTTCACCATTCAGTAAAAATCTACTTGAAATGCCAAGAAACAGGAAAATATGGTTCATAGCCAAGAAAAAAAAAATCCAAAGAAACAAGCATGAAGTTTCCATGAATGATGAAATTGACAATCAAAGGCTTTAAAGCAGCTATTATAATATGCTCAAGGACTTCAAGAAAAATATCAACACAATTAGAGAAATAGAAGATACATAAAAAATATAAACACAACACACTAAAATCTGTAGGGTATAATTAAAGCAGTGTTTAGAGGAAGATTTATAATCTTAAATGCTCCTTATAGACAATAGTTCTAATGTATAATCTCCCATTATAAAAAGTTAGAAAAATAAGCCTAAATGAAGTAGAAGGAAGAAAGCAACAAAGAACAGAAACCCATGGAATAGAAGCAGAATAGAACTAGAAAAAAGATTCAATGAAACAAAAGTTGGTTTCTTAAAATTATTAATAAAATGGATAAACTTTTAACCAGAGTTGTTAAGAAAAAAGAGAGAAAGTAGGAATAACCAATATCAGGGATAAGTGAGAACACATTTTTATAGATCTTACAGATATTAAAAACATAATAAAAGAATATTATTATAAGCAACATTGTACCAATTAATTTAGCAACCTACATAAAATGAAAAATATTTGAAAGACCAAAGTCATCAAATAAAAATAGAAGAAATAGGAAACATAAATTGCCTCAATGCATTTTTTGTAAATAATAAAAAGTTTTACACTTTTCACAAAGAAAAGTTCCAGCTAAGATGGCTTTACTTGTGATGTTTATCAAATATTTAATAAAAAACAATTTTAATCTTAAACATATTCTTTTAGAAAACAGTAAGAGGGAATAATTCCCAACTCATGCAATGAAGCCCACATCACTTGAATGTCAAAATGAGGCAAAGGCAAATGCATTTTAAAGAAAATAAAATTGTGGATCAATATCTTTCACAAATACACATACTAAAATTCTTAAGAAAATATTAATAATTATAATCCAACAACATATATGATGAATAATATATACAACACATTGTGACCAGATGGGTTTTATCCCAGGAATGCAAGGATGGTTCAACATTCAAAAATCAAATTTATTAATAGAATAAAGAAGATGTCTCATATGATCATTTCCATAGATACAGAAAAGACATTTGATAAAATTTAGTGTGACATTCATGATAAGGATTCTCAACAAACTAGGAATAGAAAGGAACTTCCTCAAAGTGCTAATGGTCTTCAAAAAAATTCTACAGTTAACATATGTTTAGTAGTGAAAAATTAAAGCTTCTTTCTTAATGCTGGAAATAAGTAAAGATGCCATGTCTTTTCCATATTACATTGAGAGTTGTAGGAAATACAATAAGAAGGAAATTTTTTAAATATGAGGCATTCGGATCAGAAAGGAGATGACATAATTCTCTAGGTATAAACTCCTGAGAAGTCTATCAGCAAGCAACTGAACTAGTGCACTGATTTAACAATATTTCATAATTCAAAGTTGACATACAATAATTAATTTTATATCCACATTTAGCAAAGAAAGGAAATTATAATAATAGAAAGAAATCTGTGGTTGCCTTGGGCGAACAGAAGAGATAGGAATTGACTACAGAAGGGTTGGGGCAAACTTTTTGGGGGTGATGGGAATGTTCTGTATTGTGATTGTGGTAGTGGTTACATGGGTGTACACATTTGTCAAACTCATGAAATCCTACAATTAAATGAGTCTATCTTATTGTTACAGATTTTTGTCTCAATATGGTTGACATTTGAAAAAGTAAAAATAAAAGAGGGGAAGTGGGGGGTACATTCCACTCTGCCAGCGGCAACCTCCTAAAAAAATACTGTGGAACTCCACCAACAATTCAGAATAGCCTCCACACCTGGGAGTACCTAGGAATTAAATGAAAAACACACCAGACCTTTACAGAGAAAAATCTACCTATGACTCAAATACACAGAGCCACCGAATGTGTTTCTGAGGATGGTGACTTGTCAATTCTCCAGATATTAATGCTTTGAATTTTACTCAATTCCAATACAATTTCATATTGGTGGATATTTAGAAAAATAAAGCTACACAAACAGCTAAGATGTTTCTGAAAAATAAAGAGCAAAGAAAGAAAACTTTGCCCTATTACTTATCGAGACATTGTGTAAGGATGTGGTTATAAAAATAGTGGGACGCTATGTGGGGACAGACAAGTAGTCACAGGAAATAAAGAAAGGAACCCAGACTGCGATCCACCATCTATGATAAGGAGGCACCAGAATTCAGTGGAGGGAAAAAAAATGAATAATTTAGTAGATTCTGTTGGGGTTACTGGCTGACTGAAGATGAATAAGCTGTAGCTCTAATTCAAAACACATTCAAAAATGACTCAAAAAGACCTAAATGTGAAAGAAAAATGTGAAGTATTCAATAGAAGAATATGTAAAAGGGAATAATCTTTTGACCTTAAGGGGGAAGGGATTTCTTTAATAAGACCCCAAAAGCATAAACCGCATGGCAAAAACTGGTGAACTTGACAACACCCAAATTAAACATATCTGTTCAAACATGGCGACTAGAGCCATAGTTACCTAATGGGTGGCAGATGGGAGGAGATAACGAACACTGGAAATCAACAGAGCAACAGGCTCTGGAATACAAGATGCTGCAGTCAGCAGGACAAAAGCAAAAACCCAATGGGAAAAATGGGCGGGCGGAAGGGAAACTAAAGGGTTAATAAGTTTATGAAGAACTGTGTAAGCTCAAAGTAATTGAGAAGATGCAGATTAAGACAGCAATGGTGAAATCAGAAAAGTAAGAAAGACAAGACTGAGTGTTGGCCAGGATGTGGGGAAGCTGCAGATCAGCAGTCAACAGGGAGCACAGTTCTCCAGACATGCAAGGACCCAATGTCCTCTGGAGACAGACCAGGGTCAGCAGCCATGCCACCGGCAGCTCTGGATGCCCGATGGGTCCTTGGGCAGGAAGGGCAAGGAGCCATTTCCAGGGAAGCCAGGTGGAGCTGTGAGTGAGCTTCAGGGCTGCCTGGGTGCAGAACAATAGAAGAGACCATGGTAGCATTCAGGTCCTGCTGCTTGTCCAGATGGGATGCAGCGGATGGAGAGTGCAGGGTCTTTCCTCTTGGCAACACACAGATGGGAGACATCAGGTCAGTCATGGGGCGACGGGGACGTGAACACCCAGTTCTGTCTCTCACCCAGAGAGGGAAACAGGTGACCCTATGAGCTGCTCCACCCTGGATCTGCTGATGGTTCTGCCACCTTGCTCTTGTCCCTCTGCGGGGGCCTCCCTGCCTCTATCTCACAGGCCAGGTTATATAAACACAAGGTCCTGCAATTTCAAAAATGCAGCTGGTGGGCTGGACCATTAGGAGGAGTTTGCTAGGCTGCTTTGAGGTTTGACCTATTTATTTTTTGCCAGGAGCTTTTTTGAAAACTCTTTGTTAAGGTTTTTCCTCCCCTCTTCCTTTCTTCCCTCTGACTTTGACGTCAACACAAAAGCCGGTGTGGGCAGAATGTGGGCGTTTAAGGACACTGCAGAGCGGTGAGTCTGTTCCTGATACCCCCTTGCTCACGAGTCCTGGTGGCTTCAGGAGTTCCACTGACCCCCAAAGACAAAGGGCAAGGTTCCTCCTCCTCTGTCTCCTGGAGGTCTCCTTTCTAGTCTGCTTAGCAGCCCAGGACTAGGGTCCCCAACAGAGGCCTCAGGGGTCAACTTTTGCCCTGGGCCTTAGGGCCCAAGGCCGACCTGCACTTTTTCAGCCTGTTACTCCATCAAGAACTTTGTCTACAAAGTTATGCACCCAGCCAAGTGCTCTGCAGGCGGAGGGGACTAGTCTGTGGGGCAAGGTGCTGGTCCCCAGCTTTACACGACCTAAAAGTCTCCCCACTTGGCTGGCAGAGGTCTCAGAGTGAGTCATTAGAACTCAGAACAAACAAGAACTTCATCCCAGTCAGAAGTAGCTCATTAAGAATCATCAGATGTTGATACCTCAGTGTGAATTCCATGCACAGGGTGGGCAAGAGAAGATTCTAGAGCCTCGGGAACCCTACCAGGAAAGACAGCGACGTCTGAGGAAGAAAGACACACAGGCAGGAGGTGGGTGCCAAAGACAAACCTCACCCACTCCTGACTGGCTCTGGTTGGGACAGGCCTGCCCAAAGCCTCCCACGACCTCAGCACGCTGGGGAGTCTCCTGCCAGACCCTGCCAACCATGCTGGTACCAAGGTGAATCTCCTGGCACTTCCTCTCCACCCGCTTACTCTGTCCCCTCTGTTTCACTGTCTCTCGAACTTTTATTTTCTCTGTTTCTCCTTTGTCCTTTCTCACTTTTTTTGCGGGGCTGGGGAGCTGGGGGGGACCATGGATTGAACTCGGGAACTCAACCACTGAGCCACATCCCCAGCCCTATTTTGTATTTTATTTAGAGACTGGGTCTCACTGAGTTGCTTAGGGCCTCACTAAGTTGCTGAGGCTTGACTTTGAACTTGTAATCCTCCTGCCTCAGTCTCCCAAGTGCTGGGATTACAGATGTGCACCACCATGCCCCGCTCCTCTCTCACTTTTTGTCCCCCTCCTCTCATGTTTTTGGAACCACGCTCTGTTCTCCATCTCAGAAACAAGGTCCCCACACCGTGGCATCACTCTGGTCTCACCATGAGCAGGAGCTGGCTTCCTTCCACCCCCTCCCCTTCTCCGAACCCTGCACCCTTCTCCTCTGGGCAGGGACCCTCCTCCCTCTCCATGCTCCTCCTGCATCTCTCTCCCACCCTCTTCCTTCTGGGGGCTGAACATCTCAATTGCTTCATGTCGGCAGATCCTTTGCCGGTTGATATTTTATACTAGGTGTGTCTGCTTTAACTCTTCCACTTAAAAATTAAACCCATCTGCCCCAAACTGAAAACAGTCTCTCCCCTACTGGGGACAATAAATATTGATGACTTGAGGCATGATTGGCTTTTATGATGTTTGATGACAACTGGTATCAGTTACAGAACTTACATCATTAAAAAAAAAAAATACAAAGCCCTAGTGGGGATGTTGCATGTCCACAGACGTTATTAAATGTCAAAAGAAATCCATTTCCTTCCAGAGCCCCAAATCTAAACAAGGTGGGGGTGCTGGAGGAGCTGCAAGGGGGAGGTTTGGGTAGATTTCATGTGAGGGGAGAAGAGTGTGTCTTTCCATGTCCACCCTAAACTGCCACCGTGGCGCTCCCCTACAGCGCCCCAAATGCTCCTCCTTATCCTCACTGGAGAAACTGAGCGCATTTGACATCTCTCTCCTCCTCCCCTGGGGATGCCTCTCAGATGCCTCAGTGGGGAAAAATGATACCAGGAGAGCTGGGGAGCCGGAAGCTGAAGAGGAGGTGAGAATACTGGTGTCCCTCTTTCTTTTTGTTGTCAGAACAAAATCAGGTTTGTCTGGCACTGGGGTTTAAAGCAAATAAACCAAGATCTGGTGCACGAGCCTACTGGGCTTCTATTTATATCCCCATGCGTTAAATAAAAATAGCGCCATTAAAGGGGTGGCTGCCCGCGTTTCTATTTAGAGTATATTCAACTCATAAAAAGAAAGAAGAGTGGAAATATTTTACTGCTATTTTAAATGTATTTATGTGCTTTATGGGGCTGGATTCTGACTACCTAAGATACTTCCGGAGACTTATTTGGGTATTTTTGGAAGAGTCGTAAATTCTTGTGGTCTTGAGGGTGGTTTGGTGAATGAAACCCCTAAAGGCTTTTGTAATTGGAAAGAGCAACCTGGCTTCTCCAAGTTCCTAACTGACCTCCCTCCCGCCGCCCCCATAGCTTATGCAACGGGAGAATCAGACTCCTTTGTCATTCCAAGGAAGGTTCTGGAAAAAGAGAAGGGAACTGCAATGGGAATGCAGGGATTTCTCCTTGAGCCTGCGTTTGTGAAGCAGGGTTACCTTTAATGTCCATCGTACAGGGTCCTTGAGGAGGTCACAGAAATATTGTTGGGAAGTGGTTTGGAAATGGGAATGGGCTGGGAGTTCTCTCCACTGGAGAAGCAGGATGCCACTCACTCCGGGGCTTTGGACCAGTCAGGTGCCCTCTCGGAGCCTCAATTTGCCATCAGTGAGATGGAAAGGATGATCCTGAGGTCTGAGGTCTTTGGTGGGAAGTGCATGCAGTGTGTCTGCAGCTGCTCGGGGAGCAATGAAAAGCTGGCTGCACTGACTGTGCTGGGGCCAGCTGCCAGGCGCTGCGGATGGAGAGAGCAGTGATGGGAGAGTGGTTTCCACCCTGAGGACACCACTGAGCAGCTTCTGTCTTGGGAGCTGGGGGCACCACTCTGCTCCGGGGGCATTTCAGCACAGGTGGAGGAGGGAGGGAGGAGGATATTAGGAGACTGTGCACAAGCAACGGGGCCCACGGGTTGTCCTTCCTCTGTCGGAGTTGGCCAAGGTCAATGGAAAGACAGGAATGGTGCTGAAAGGAAAGAATGGGGCCGAGTTTGGATCACGAGGGGCGAGAGGTTGGAACAATGTGTTGCAAGACCTGGGAGGAGGAGGAGGAGGAGGAAAGACAAATGCAAGGGTCCTCAGGACGTCTGCAGATAGTGTCCTCCTTCCCATGTTGACGTGATTTGCGCCATTTGACACAGTGAAGGCTGGAATGAAACGGAATGCTTGGAAGGTGCTGCCCAGGCTCAGACAGGCCCCCTCGGGAATCCAACTCGTTATCTGGATGATCTTAGCCACTGGGGGGGAGGGGGGTGTTGGCAAGATTTGCTCAGAAATGACTTTCCTGTGATTCGCGCTGCAATTCCTTCCCTCAGCCAAACCAGAAATACCACTGACCCTGAGGTATTTGGCGTGGGTGAGGTTCTGGATCCTTGAAGGGCACATGGCTGAAAAACGGAAACGGTTCCCTTAAAAGTTCACTTAGTCCTTGGAGTGTGAGTGCGTGTGTGCGCGTGCGTGCATGCAGAGGAGGGGCGCGAGAGGCGCTCACGTTTTCCAAAGGAGCTTCCCAGCCTAATTAAGAGCCCTTGCAAACAGAGGGGGGTGGATTTCATCACAGCCTCGGTTCTTCACCACTGACCACCCCCCCATCCCCGGAAGTTGTTCCTTTGAGGGAGGTGGGCAAGCTGCAGTTGCGTTCCTCCAAGGAATTTAGGAGAATCAACATGTTTTCTTTTCCAGGTTGCATCTAGGGTTGCATTGCTTAAAATATTTCACTTTTTAAAGTAACCTCTGTTTGTTACCGTAGATCTTTGGTTCTGTTTTCCGTTTTCTGTTTTGTTTTGGTTCTTTCTCCTTGTTTTTTTTTTTTTTTTTTTTTGGGGAGAAAACCAGCCCCACGAGAAAAAAAAAAAAAAAAAAAAAAAAAAAAAAAAACCCCACAACTTCTGGTTGTCAGACTCGGAATGCATATCAGTTATGCGGGGAGACAATGAAAACATCAAAAAGCACACACAAGCCATGAAAAATTCAGGTCCTCTGAAGCAATGTGGGACGCGCGTGGTCGTGCTCCTCATTTGCATGGCAGTACCCACAATGCTCCGCCGGCTCGATCCTTCTGAGCAGCCGGTGTCTGAGCCCCAGGGAACAAAGCCGAGGCGCGAGCGGCCCGTGGGTGGGAGGACTTTGGTGTCTGCTCCGAGGAGCCGGGGCTGGGGCGCGGGAACCTCTGCCACCGTGCTGATTAGCAGGCAGCCCTTGAGGGCCCAATCACGGCTCGGGAGCGGTCCCTGGCCTTTTGTTTTGTGGTTCTGTTGTTTTTTTCCCCCTCCTGGGCTGGGCTGTCTTCGCGGTCCCCAGATGCGCTGCGCGCGGAGGCGCGCGGTGCGGTGCGTTGGGGGCAGAGGACGCCCAGCCTCAAAGCCCTACCTGGCTGCGTGGCTCCAGCGATCGCCTGGGGCTGGATTTGTGTGCAGTGTTTCCCGCCACCTCAAGGGCTCAGGCAGTCCCTGCTTGGTCAAGGTGGAAGCTGGTGCCACCTTGGTCTGATGCCAGGACCAGAGGCTCCCCTGCGTGCTCTGAGACCCATCTCCTGCGCCCACTCTGCTTTCCCCTCCAGAGCCCCCTCTTAGGGTCCAGCAGAGCCATTGTCTGGGATGCTCCAGAGCCCAACGTGGTTTGGAGGACAGACCTCAAACCAATAGCTGGAGCGATTGGAGCACGTCTGACTGGGGTCCCTGGGTGTGTCCCATGCCATCCTCTCTCGTCCTTGCCAAGCCTTCCCCAGGTGTCCAGGGCTGTGGAGGGCCTGGTGGCTATTATTCCACTTGTGGTTTTAGCATGACCAACCGTTCTGGGGCATTACAAAATACATTAAAAATAAAAGTAAAGCTCAATCTTTGAGGTTGCTACCTGGAAGGTTTTTGTCTGGGTTTGGGCTTTGATTTTGGAGCTTGACTTTTCTCAGTGCTGTAAAAGAGTTCTTAGGCTAGATTAATTTAGCAGTGGGACGATCTGGGCAGCAGCGTTAACGTGGGCACGTGTGGGCCCTCCACCCGCGGCTGACACCCTGAGCTGCAGAGGGGAGGCGAGTCAGCCCCGCCCGGGAGTCAGAAGTGGGCTACCCGCGAGCCGAGCCAGCAGACACTTGTTTGTGCAGCGGGAACAGAGCTTCGCAGACTGCGTTGAACGGCTTGCCAACATTTTCAAAATCGGGACTTTTTATAGCATTTCTTTAAGGCGCTGAAGATGGGGTGCATTCCTCATAGCAACCCAGCCAGGGTTGACTGACAGCGCCCCCTAAGGGTCAGACTCTTCTCCCGCGAGGGCTCCCCCACAGTCCCCAAGGCCTCTGCTTCTAGGCTGCACACTCAGCGTGCTTGCGTTCCTGTGTGGCTCTGCAGTCCTGATGCTCAGCCATGCTGGGCGGGACTCAGGCAGAACGCCTGGGCTTTTCCGTTTGTTATCTGTGGCATGGGCACAGGGCAGCCCCACCTCCGCTTTGTCAGCTTTTCACCTGGGTGTGGAGAGTGGCAGCACCCAGGCCCTTGACTCAGAGTGCTCCCAGCTTTTCTGCCCCAGTCCCAAATATAGCAAATGCATTTTTCACCTGCTCTAACTCCAGGGGTCCACTCTGGCCTCCAGCTCCTCTTGGCACACATGTTTCCCTTCTCCCTAAAGCAGTCTGGGCTGAGGAGTGGGTGGCAAGGTTTGGATTTTAAAAATTCTTTCCCAGATTTGTTGTGTCTAATTTGGGCTGCCAGTGGTTTTCGGTGTCAACGACTAACCGGTGTTTGGTCTGCACAGCCATTTCTGTTGAACTTGGATGGTGGTGAAAGCCCAGTTTCCCCAAATAAAGTCTAAATGCATTCACACATTTATTCCCAGGTGCGTCTTTATGTTTCTGCCTGTCTCACCACACCTCAGACTGGCCGCGGATGGGAGGGTCCTGGAAAGAAAAGCGGCAGGTAACCTGAGCTTCTAATGTAAACTGTGTAAAGAAAAAACACAGCAAGTTGACCCAGGGCAGTGGTAGGTGATAAAGAGGCTTCCAAGCGGGATGCTCACCTGGGCATTTGGGATGGAATTGGGTTCCCTTAAGACCCAGAGGGCAGATAATGGGAAATAAAATAGGGAGATCAGAGAAAGAGGTGAAAGGGCCACTTTTAAAAATGGCCCTCCTTCCCCCCGAATCTAACTGGACCCTTCAGCAACACCCGCACCTCCCCAGTTATGAGACAGTCATACCCACAGGTTTTAATAATGCCGATGATGGCCGAGGTCAGTTATGGAGGGCACAGCCTGTCCTAGGATCACCGCTAAGGGCTCTTAGACACAGACTTCTTTCATCCTCAGAATAACTCCATGAAATCCATGTTATCCCCATTTTACAGGCAAGAAAACTGAGGCATGATTAAGTGATTTGCCCAAAGCCCAAGAGGAGGAAAGGGACAGAGCTGCGGTGCAAACGCGCACTGCCCTCCCTCCACACATCCTGGGCCTGGACGGCAAGACCACGCCCCTCCCCCACAGCTGGCCACCAGGAGGAACTGGCCTGCTGCAGAGCCCGGGAGACGCTGCTCATGGTGTGCTTGGCCCGAGGTCTCATTGCTGAAAGGACCCCCAGGGAGGTAGCCTGGGTCCTTCTGAGACTGTTCCACTCCAGGCCCATCGATAGACTGGGCCAGTGCCTGGGAAACCCGGTGAGGTGCTTCACCTGGACCTCACCCGACCAGGCTGGGACAGGGTACGGGCTCACTGCCTGGGGGAGCTGTCCTGGCTGGGCTGACAAGGCCAGCCTGAGGCCAGGCCAGCATGGACAGCAGAGGCGGGATTAAGAGGAAGCCACCTCAGCCTCTGGGTTGTATTGGGGGGGGGGCTGCACCCCCACTGACTCCCAGCCCCTGGGGACCGCTTGTCAGATGGGAGCAGCAGCTCCACAGGCTGGGCCAGTCGGAGGGCTGAGCCTGCCCACGTCCCTGCCCAGAGGCATCGAGTGCCTACGGAGACCTGGCTGGGGGCCGAGGGGACACCTGGAAGTACAAGGCACGTTCTCCGCTCTGGGCAGGTGACATGATTCCTCTCTTGGTCAGCAGCTGGAAGAGAGGCTCAAGGTCCAGCGGGTGGGAGCGGTTCTTTCTAATTGGAAACTGCGGAGTCAGGGACCAGGCCCGGCTGGACCACAGAGCTGGCCTTTCAGTGGGAGTTAAATAAATGTCTTTTGATTGACAAGTGCCTCAGTCAATGATTAAATCTTCAGGGGCTCCTGGAAGGACTTGTGGGAGAGGTAAAAATTGAGTGTATGTAGTATCCATTAAGCCTGGACTTGCTGCTAATAAAAGACCTAAATTTTTGTACCATATAACATAACATAAATAACATGAAGTCTGGAGGTTTAGAATCCCATGGGCAATATGACAACTACATTGTCATCAGACATTCAACTTTTTTTCTATCTTTCTGCTCTTTGATTTTAAGCTTATAAATGAACAGCCCCAAGATTGCCTCATGGTAACAAGATGGCTGCTGGAACACCACATATCAAATCCATGTTCTAGGTAGAAAGAAGGAGAACAGGGAGAAGGGACAGCTTTCCACCAACATTTCACTGACCACTTCTAATTTCAAGATATTCATTAATCTGGACACATCCTTAATCTGAGTGAAAATCTTGCTTCTGTTAGTAAGAAGGAAAGCAAGCACAGATAATAGGGGCATATAACTTTAGATTCTGTTTGCAAGAGTAAATCTTTTTGGAGAAGGAGAAGGAAACCATTCACCCAGACAACGCCTGTCTCACTCCTGTCCTGTGAGCTGCACAGCTTTGGGACGTTCCTTATTGAGACCTGACGATGTGGCAAATACCGTGTACCAGTGCCTCAGGCGCATAATTAGTTCCTTCTCTATTCAAATCCTGCTGCCAAGGGTTTGGTTAATTGCACTGACTTCTCCTTCATTATTTTCAGCTGTTTAAAGTGCCTCTAAGAACACTCACCCTCTATCTGGTAATGAAGCCTCTGGTGAAAAATGGGGTCTGACAGGTTAGTGGACAGGAACACCCGCAGTGCCTGCCAGCTGGCTGTGCCGCCAGGGAGGTGGATGGACGGACAGGTGGACACAGACTTGGGTAAACTTTGAGCATTCCTCAACAGCAAAATCACTGCCTCCCACTGCTGACTCAGGCCCTCCCAGACTAATCACTTCTGCTAAACAAAACTCTGGAGTTTCTCGCTTTTTACAAAGTCTACAAAAATCAGAGCTACTGTGAGAGACAAGGGCCAAATTTCCACTCGTGTGTTTGTTCAGCTTTCTTTGCTTTTCCCCCAAGCCCACACCAAACAGGCGCTCTCAGTTTTCCAAGATGGCAGCCCAGCCGCCAGTCAGGGGCCATCAGGAGGGCTCCCTGGACGCAGGCAGCGCCCTGTGCCTGGGATCTTTTCCAGTTTTCTTCACCCCAGGGCGAGGGAAGCTGGACTGAGAGGAGAGGAGGGGCTGCGGAGTGGAAGCCTGGGGCTCCTCCTCCTCCTCCTTACTCTTGGATGGCGAGCCGCAGGCGTGGTCACCTCCTGGGGAAGCCACCAACCTCCACCAGGCTCGCTGGTCATGGCCAACCGGTGAAGGTGGTGAGATCATCCAGGATGCCAGGGTCCACCAACATCCGGTCTCTGCAGGAAGACCCACTGAGAAGAGAAGGAGCTCCTCCTGTGATCCATGTGTAAGCTTTACAGACACCTTCCATTCTAGGTTCACGGTCACCTCCACGAGAGCCGGGAACGTGTCCCGCTCTCTGTTCTCCCTCTGCCGGAGGCATAAGCACGTCACGAAGCATCAGCTTAACGATCCGACAGGTAACACCGCCCAGTTTCTTTCTGGAACCATGTGCACTTTG
>JAJEJO010001864.1:230986-250408 GCA_020662805.1 Glaucomys volans
CGGTCTCTGCAGGAAGACCCACTGAGAAGAGAAGGAGCTCCTCCTGTGATCCATGTGTAAGCTTTACAGACACCTTCCATTCTAGGTTCACGGTCACCTCCACGAGAGCCAGGAACGTGTCCCGCTCTCTGTTCCCCCTCTGCCGGGGGCATAAGCACGTCACGAAGCATCAGCTCAACGATCCGACAGGTAACACCGCCCAGTTTCTTTCTGGAACCATGTACACTTTGGCTTCTCCCTTCTCTTTTGTTCCCAGAGTCTTGACATATGTTCTCCTGGGCATTTTTTTTTTTTTTGTATATTTTTAGTGATTTAGATGAGATGCATTTAATTGCCTGCGATTGTGGATGGTGCTTCATCAGGTGGTATGACATAGGGTAGGCGTGTTCCCTCCTGTGCTAGAGCAGACTGAGCTGCTCGACAAAGAGACACTAAAACTTGGACTTAATTAAATAAAGTGGAATATAATTCTCTCCCGCATAACAGTCTAAAGATCACCTGTGGCCGGCGGGCAGCTCTGCTCCGCAGGGTCACCCAGGCTGGAGGGCCAGTTCTCTCTTCCTGAAAACATGACGCCCATATCCCAGTCCCAGGGGCTCCTCCAGATTTCACCATTTCCAAGCCAGGGAGAAGAGGGAGCGGAAAGGGAGGACAAGCAGCTTCCTCATGGAAACGCAGTCTGTGAGGCGTCCTCTCACTTCTCTCACATCCCGCTGACCCAGACTCACAGCAGGACCCTAGTTACCTGCAAAGGAGGTTGGGAAATGTAGTCTCTAGACAGTCAGATGTCAGGAATTGGTGCTTCCTAATACCCAGTGTCAACCTTCAGGGTTTACAGGCGAGAAGTTGGCTGGGAAGACTTAGAAGTCCTGAAATCACAGGCTATTCTTAGAAGACTTCAGTGGTCTTCACACCATACTTATTACAATGGATCACTAGCAACATCGGTTTAAAAAATGAGAAATATTAAGTTTAACAAATTTACAAACAACTATAGCCTATAGCAAATAATTAAACATCAAAAGTGCCAGGGAATATTATTGTGTCAGATTCAAATAATATGACATTTAGATCTTTTAGCAAAATTCAAGTGCTACACATAATCACATCGAAGTTGTCCACTCAGGGTTTATTTTACTTTCCAAATTTGTTATTTCTGAGAACATTGCTAACAAGATTTGCATAAAGCATACCTACGTATGAATTTAATATTGATTTATTTCCAAGAAGGACACCCATTACCAGTGGTCAGGGCCATCGGCATGCTTACTTACGACAGGGCCACAGCCACTGTCCTGAGCCCATCATGGTCCCCTCTCCACGTGCTCCCGTCCTGGTTCCCACGATGTCATCCTTAGCTTGTTGGCATTTCCAGCTCTTACTTTTGGTTGGACATTGGTGGATTCAAGCCAGTGTTATTGTATTTGTTTATATTATATTATATTATATTATATTATATTATATTATATTAATGTTTCCTAACAGATACTGGAAAGGAATTCCTACATGGAAAGACTAGTCCGGGTGAGTGTGTGTGGGGAGTGGAGTGGGAAGTCCTAGCCTCAAAAGCAGGAGAGGATGAGCACTAAAAGAGGCCTCTCTTCAGGATGAGCTGTTAATTATTGGGCTTAGTGCAAAATGAACACATGGGGCCTATTCATTAAAAGTTATTAACAACATCAAGATGGTGCCCTTGGAGCATTAAACCAAGTGTAAGGTCTTTCTAAGTGTAGGGTCCTGTACAACTGCAAAAGTCCCACACCTATGAAGCTGACCCTGTCTTTTAAATCACCTTGTTTTAAAATCCTTGTTAGCATCATTTTTAACAACAGCACAATATTCCAGGGTGCAGATATACTATAATTTATATTAATATTTATATATCCTTGAAAATTTGATAACTTTTAATTCAGCAATCTTTGCTGCCCTTTTTACTTACATGTGGTGTTCTCCCTGAGCTGTAGAGCTGCACCCTGAACACCCCAGAGGAGCTTCAGTCTACTGCTGAGATATGGCCTGTTACCTGCATGGCTTAGTGAAGTTCAGACAAGAGGAAAGCAGGACCAGATGGGAAGTCTCAGGAGGAAGGCAGCACAGTCGTGGGCAATAGAAACTGGTAGATCAAGTCCAGCCTGGGTCAACTCCACCAGTCAGGGCAGGAGGCAGACAGGCAAATGTGGGCCTGTGCTCAGAGACGGCTGGGGACATGCTGCCCCGGGAGTGTCACCCAGCCAAGAACAGCTGCTGTCCTTTGCTCGGGGCAGCCTGGTTCTCTTGGTGCATCTGTGAGCCGACCTCTCTGGGTTTTAAAGAGCCCAGGCCTGCTCAGGCCATCCTGTCCCTGGTGGGTGACCGACTCTCACAAACACTGGGCCAGCTGGGAGCCCAGTGGCTGGGGGCTGGGGGCTGGCGACGAAGGGGCTGGGCTGGGTGGCCACCTCCTGCAGGTCTCCAGACCTCCGTGTGATGCTCAGCCCAAACATTTTTCCAGAGCAAACGAATGTGCACCTTTGGATGACACATTGGCAGGAAGAGGCTGGTGTGACCGGGTGGGAGGTACGTCTGTGTAGAGGAGAAAAGCCAGGGGGCAGGGGCGGGGGGCACATCTTCATAGCCAGAGAGCTGCCGGGACTCTGGAATTTGCACCTAATGACCTTGGGCAACACCCTTAGCTTTCTTTTTTCTTTCTTTTTTTTTTTTTTTTGGAAGTAGGGATTGAACTCAGGGACACTTGGCCACTGAGCCACATCCCCAGCCCTATTTTGTATTTTATTTAGAGACAGGGTCTCACTGAGTTGCTTAGGGCCTCGCTAAGTTGCTGAGGCTGGCTTTGAACTCGGGATCCTCCTGACTCAGCCTCCCAAGTCGCTTGGATTACAGGCATGCGCCACCACACCTGGCACCCTTAGCTTTCTGTACGGTGGGTCAGTGGCCTAGCTCAGGACCATTTTTTCTTCTTTAGAGGGCTACATAGTAAAGTTTTTAGACTTTAGGGGGCAGAAGGATTTTATGGGAACTACTCAATTCTGCCATTGTGGAGGAACGGCGATCAACAACCACAGGCGATCTGTAATGAATGGCGGTGGCTGCGTTCCAATATGACCATAGTCACCGAGATAGGCAGCTCACCATGCTTCCTGACCCCTCAGCTGCCTCGTGGGACTGCCGTGCAATCAGAGAGCGTGCGAGCAAAGTGCTTCCCCAAGGGGCAGGCACAGCCAGGGGAGGGAGGGAGGGAGGCAGCCACAGACCCTCAGGCCTGGCCACTCCTTGGTGAACACCATGCTGGGAATGTCCTCCGCTGCTGCGTTTCCTTCCTGGGAGCCACGCTGGCCAAGGGATCCCGACAGTCCTCAGACGGACAGTGACACCCTTCTGTGTTCGCCACCCTTTTCATGCTTTTGGAAGACGAGAGCTTCCCAAGACCTACTACAACATGCGGCTGAGACACGAGAAGAGTCTTTAAGAACTTTCCAGCTCGCTCTTTCCACAGTGGCAGGCCTTCTACTCTCCCATTCATTCCCTTGTGGAACGTTTGATGGTGGAGAGAACTCCTAACACGAGATCGGCACTCCTGACGGGTTTCAAGTGCGCGATGTAGGACTGGGGTCTCCAGGCAGGATGTCGCGGAGCACATCTCTAGAGCTTATTCGTCTCCATAAGCGATGACCCACCGCCTGGATCCCCTCCTCCCAGCCCCTGGTAGCCACCAGTCTATTCTTTGCTCCCCTGAATTTGATTATTTTAGACACCTCTATGTGATCTTAAAAGAGTCTCTCTCCTCTCCAAGGTCATCGGCTTGGGAACACTGGGGAGGGGCTCTGCAGCCCCAGATCCCCTGGGCGTGACAGCTTGGTGGTAGCCCAGTAATGGCACCAAGACGCTCAACCCACAGGGTGGCCTGCTCTGCCTCCTGCTCTGTTGTCCAGAAGGCAGGGACACGGCACATTCCCACCCGCAGCGATGGCTCTGTGCTCCAGGAAGGAGGTGATCTCCCCTGGGCTCGGCCGCCCGGGGAGCTGGAACTCATGAACTCAGCCTGCAGACTCGGAGAGCACTGGGCTGGGAGCGTTTCGGTGTTTCCAAGCCAACGCCCAAGGCTCGCGCAGGGGTGGATGGGAAAGCCATTGATTTTTCTCGAGATAATAACTCAAGTGTATTTGTTCAGTGTCTTCGGAACCAGAGCCTTGTCTGATTTTACTTCTGTTTTGTTTTGGTTTTCGTTTCTTTGCTCTGAGAGGAAAAAAGTGAACCGACTAAAGCAGAAACCTCGGTGGCTCCGGGGGTCAAGTGGTTGATGTCCTCCTGTCAAAAGCGTTGGAGCTGAACTTGAATCAAACGGGCACCTACTGTGTGTCGTCATGGGCAACGGAGGGCTTTGGGAGGAGCGTGAGGCCTGGTGGCTTCGGAGGTGGCAGCCTGGCTCCTGGAGTCCATAGTCCTCCCCAGGTGGCCTCTGAGTCCTGGTCACAGTCCTCGGTCAAGAAGCCAATCCCAGACAGCAATTCTTCAGGACATTTAGACCCAGTGCTCAGCAGACCCTGTGTGTCGTCTGGCCTGATGTCTCACCTCCTGTTTCTGGTTCTTGCCTGATTCCCAGAAAGCAGGTCCCTTCCCTAAATGAACTGGAAGGCCTTGGAACATGGAGCCGAATACCTTCCACCTGCGCTGGAAGTCACCTTCCTGGGGTCCTCGCAGGCAGAACTGTGGCACCTGTGTGACAGGCGAGGACCGAGGTCCCACAAGGTGCTCACCAGCCTCTGAAGCCACACTCCCGCCTCTGCTGAATGGCTCCCAGCCTGGGGTGGAGGTAACTGTGCTTCCTTGGGGGAGCTCATCCCCCTCCGGCCTCCACCTGGCCTTTCAAAAGCCAGTGTCCCTTCACCATGATGCCCTTGGTGGCCAAATGCATCAGTATTCAAAGGACAGGCAGTGCTGCTGGAAACCCACTCCCCTCCTCCGGGTCACCTGTCTTCCTGGGGAATCACCAGGTCCTGAGAGGCCATTCCTTCTCACAACATGAGATGCACCAGCAGCACCGGCCTCCCTGAGGAACTAGGAGAAACGCACATTCTTGAGTCCCACCCGAGACCCGCTGACCCAGAATCTCCCAGTTTAGATGCAGGAATTGTGTCTGCGTCCACTCTCCAGGTGGCTCTCTTGATGCCCCGTGTGCTCAGATCATAGAAAGGGCAAGAAAGGGGGACACTTTTGTGTTCAGAAATTGGTCAGCATGGCGTGACTCTTGCTCTCTTAGAATTTCATAAGTTTGTCAGTATCTTCAAGACCAGGAAGAGCCCTGCAGTGGAGAGACCTATTCGTTTTTACTTGACTAGCCCCTTCTAAACTAATTTTTTCCTGTAAACAGGGGCCTTTTCTTTTGCAAAATACCTGTTGCCTTCCCAAGGAACCAGTACCGACCAGCCCTGGAGGGTCCTCACCCTGCACGGCCTTCACCTTGACAGTCTTGCGTCAGATCTGCATCTGCAAAAGCCACGGCACACACTCAGGAGCATCCTGCAGATGTTTCCAGCAGATCGCTTTGGGATCCGCGCAGACCCCTGGGTTGCACAACGCGAAGGGACAGAACTGCTCAAATGGCCAGCTGCAGCCTGGACCTATCACCAAATACTGAATTAATGAAAGGCTGAAAATGCTTCCCTCTGTCAGAGAGCAGTTAGACTCTAGGGGTTTGAGGAGCCCAGGGAGAGGGATTCCAAGATATTTAATTCTTTTAACTAAGTGGAAAATATTTCAGGAGGAACTTTGCCAGTTGTCACTGTGCCAAGAAATACCATTACATCAAATATAGTCCTCTTTTTCTCCTTGAAGCACAGTTCACTTTACATTTTCAAAGCACTTAATGAGATTACTTTGTATTTAGGTAGCCTCTTTCACCCCCACGTCTCAAGACTACCAGAGAGATGATTGGCAAGAACATTTCCCAACTTGGAGGTCCCTCCCCTCTGGTGGGATGGTGAGGGTCTAACAGAAGGAGGGGATTTGTTGACACTGAAGTCACTGGTCAAAAGTGGAAGATGGGCATCCAAGCCGATGCGATCTGCCAACAGAGGAGCTGGGCTGCACAACGTGCCTGTGAGTTTCCTATTTCCGTGAATTTTAAATTGAAGAAAATAAGTGAAATAGGGATTCTGTGTTTTCTTTGTGGTGCCCGGAGAAATGCTGTTTTAATCAGGAGATGCTCGCCACCTCCAGGCCCCAGGCATGCCTGAGAAGTGCCCCCAGTCACTTTGCATTAGATGCTCGTCCCAAATCCAGCAGAGAACCAGGTTTCAGACACACGTAAGAGTTGGTCATGGGGGAGGCTGAGCGAGGCCAGCTGGGAGTGCCTTCGCCTGGCTGGTGCTTGTCTTTTATCTTCAAACAAAGTTTATAATTTTCTCCTTTATCAGAAGAATGCCGTCTCATGTAGGAAATTTAAATAGAAATGTGAGAACTGAAGAAACCCCCATCATCCGAGGAGCAAAACTCTTGACCCTCCGAGATATTTCCCTCCCTCACATTTTAGAAAACAAGATCATACCCCACATAGAAACGGGGTGTCAGTGTGTTACAGCACAATCCAGGACAGGTGACCTTGCTCGTCATAGTGACCCTGGGACCTGGCTCAGAGCCTAGCAGTAAATGCTGCTGAACAGAACAGAAAGGGACAGTGTGACACCCAGAGGATGCACCCATGCTCATGTGGCCTGCCCTCGGATGCACCGTGACGGGCCTTGCCGAGATTCTGCTACGTCTACGTTGGATTGTCATCGACTGCAGATCCTGCTATCACTCCTGCCATGTACCCTCCGCTCACTCCAGAGGCACCTGCAGATGGTCCCTGGACAGCCTGCTGGCTTCCTGTGTCACCTTTCTGAACTTATCCTCTGGCCATGGAGCCAGAGTATGTGGAGTAACCTGGATGTGCCATGATAATGTCCCCAAGCAATCCTCCACCAGTCGGGATGCAAGGGGGTGGGCAAGTATTGCCACAGTGACAATGGTAGGACGCGCTCTACACAGTCCACCTCATGGTCCTCAGAGGATGGAAGCCCATGGTGTCCAGCTTCTGAACACGTCCATCATGTAGGCCTTCCTCTCATCCTTCCTTCCCCCCATTTCCTGCTTCCTTCTGGAAATGGCTTTGGGGAGCACCTTCCAGATTAACTGCTTGCACCAAATCCTTGCTCAGGCTGTTTCTCAGGATGCCAATGAGGTCATTGACTTGGCACAGAGGCTCGGCAGCAGAATCGCTGTTAAGTGAGGAGGAATTGTTTAAAGATGCAAGATACATGCTGATTGACAAGTGATTTCCACAGGGGGGTTTCAGAGCTCTTTTTGCTAAGTCTTGTTTTTTCTCTGAGAATCTGGACCCTGAACTGGAAGAAGAGAGAGACAACGGAGCCAGCGCCCTGAGCTGCCGGGCTGGCCCAGAGGATGGCTGGGCCATTCGCTTGAGTTCACCCTTCATGTCGTTCACTCTTCTCTGTTGCTCGCCTTGCTTTGTTTCCCTGTGTGTTCCTGGACAGAGGCCAGTGGTTATAGAATTTTTTTTTTGTTTTTTTTTTTTGTCTTTACAAATGGAAAAGGCAGGAGAATTGAATGAAGCAGAGAAAAGAACCTGGGAGGAAGGACAGGAGAGACGTTGCTTTAGAGCATTGCAGCCTTGGGCCTCTGTAACAACCAGAGTTCAGTATTTTCAGGGAAAATGCGAAGAAATAGACTGAGATGTAAACTGGGTTTTGTCATCATGAAACCCCAGACATCGGTGAGGAGTGCACAGTTGTGTTCCAAACACAGCTGCATGTTTGGGATTGTCATGGTTACCTGAAAGCACGTTTTCTCCAGGGACACCTAGGAATGAAGTTTCCTACCCGCTTCCCTGCTGGGGCCATGGCTGTATGTGGAGAAAGGACCCAGTCTGTTTTGCTGAAAAGGATGAACAAATCGCTCCCTTTGCCCAATATTGCCTGGATGTTCCAAGAAAGCAGTCAGCTGTTGCTGGAGGGACCTGGAAGATAGAAACGAACACTCACCTTTTGTGTCCTGGTGAGGACCCAGATTTTGCTATTTGTACCCCCTGCTCTCAAAAGCTCTCCCTAACCCCATCCCCCCAAAGCCTGTCCCTGACCACATGCCAGGACATCCTTCTAACCTTCCCCACCGCCCTGCCCTTTTCAGAGCTGCTCTTTGGACCCAGTATGTACATAGCCCTCTCCCTTCTCCTCTGGGAGTAAACCATCCTTCCTGGGCTTACTGACAGGCTCCACAGAGGAGTTGATCAGAGACCCAGAAAGGTCCACAAATGGAAATAGATTCTTCCTAGCGTTGGCCTGGAGGGATTGGCTGCGGGTGTTTATGCACCATCATTACTACTTTTGCAAAATTGCAAATGGATTGTCAGCTCTGCTACTTGTGAGTTCGGGGATGATCAGGTAGATTCTTTGAGATCCCTTGACCTCACTTTCTCACCTTGCACAACAGGGTCTCTAGCACGTCACGTGCTCTTTGTTGGGGAGTGAACGAGATGCAGTGCATGAAGTTGCTGCACGTAGCCAGCAGTGAGCATGGTAGTTCTGGACTTGGGGCACCTTTGCTCTTTCTGAGGAGCACAGAAGGAGCCGGCCCAGCCCCACCGCACAGAGGAGGGTAAACTGAGGCCCCCGGAGTCAGCAGCACCGATTCGGATGCCAGCTGCTCTGGATCTGGTTCCAGTGACCTTGAAGGAAGACCTGCGTTTCCCAGGCCGCCAGCTGAGCACTCCCACCACGGGGGAAAACATGCCCACCCCCATCCCCCAGGGTGGGTTGTGAAGGTTAATGAATTGGTATTTGTGAAGTGCTTTGAGATCCGCGGATGAAAGGGCCTATGAAGTCAAAAGCGTTCGGATGATTATTAAATTGCCTCGCCCGAGGTCAGACAGCGCGGACGAGGGGAAGTTAGAAAGGGAAGACACGCTCCCTTTCTTCCAGTCCCCTGCCAGAACAACTAAGACCGTAACCTGCTCTTGTTAAGACGGCCGTCCCTCGGTGGGTGGATGTCCTCGGGCCTCACATCCTTTATTCCCGGCACCCTGGTTAGGACCTGGCTCGGCTCTCACCAGCCTGGCTCATTGGAATGCCAAGCAGCTCCCTGGCTCCCCGGGAGGGCACTGCTTTTAGAAGCTCAGGGAAGCTGCTGAGTGAGGACAGAGAACCAAACTTGACCCCGGGACCTTCCTGGAGAAGGAAGGGGCAGCTTCTGTCCTGCTAACTAGACACCGAAAGGAAGGAGGAGCCCGGTGCCAGTGGCCTCCGGGGGGCTTTCCCCACACACTGCTTGCCCCTGCATCCCATCTCCTATTCTCTATTTTTTTTTTTCTTTTCCATTCAGCCAGCCTGGCAGTTGCAATATTTGTTTTACAAACATCTCCTCCATACTTCCGTCTCTTCCTCCCCCCACGCTGGCTGTTGTATAGATAGCTCATTGCAATTCAGACACCTGTCACTTTCCGATGTCAGTGTGGCTGTTGCCACGCTGATTAGTTAAGATGAAGAAAAAAAAATACAGTGCCATATAAATAAAAAATTACAGGCTGTCACACTGTTTAAAGAGGGCCCACCTCCCAACGCCAGATCTGGGCAAAGTGGCGTTCCTTCTGTTTCCTGGGTATCGCCGCTAAGAGGAGTGCTTAGAACGTCTTGTTTTTAGTGATTAAGTGGTTAATGATTTAATGAACTAAAAAAAAAATCTCATTTGTTGCTTCCCTCAGACTTGGAAAAAACCTCAAAGAGCTGATTTTCTGTGTACCTCAGTCCAATATTGCTACCTGCTGGGCTACGAACACAGTCTCTAAATAAATTGCTAGTGGCCTTAGGCGGGTAGAACAGTCTGTCTTTGATCCGGCTGGAGCGGATGAAGTCAAATGTTCAATCAATCAATCACATTCATAACTTGCAGCTACAATCGGGCTGACAACGGCCTATTATTTATTTTTAACATCATATATTTCATTATTGCAAAACACACAGGCTCTCACGAGGGGGAAGAGACTAAATTATTGATAAGCCGTATAGATGACGGAGTTTGTTGTTTCTGACATGCTTGTCACTAACTATTGTCAGGAAGAATTTACTAAGATGTAGAGTCAGGAAAGTTGGCCAGCAATGTATGTCGTGCCAAAGCAGAGACGGGGAGAGGAACCTCTAATGGCCTCTCTCCCCCTCTTATTGGATTCTTGTAGGTAAGAGGCCGCTGAAGGCAGAACAGGTTTCTATTGTAAAGCAAGACTTGAAAAGCCCCCAGTTTGATTGCTACAGAGCAGATTTGGTTCTCAAAATAGCCATGCGTTTGGGAAATGAATTTTTGCTGGTGTCTGTGCATTCCTGGAAATAACAATTGGAACTCTCCAGAATTCCCACATGGACCAGGGCGAAGCATATTTATTCAATATTGTGTGTGGGGCAGGGTGGGGGGGACATACCAGTGCAGCCTCAAGCAGGAGGCCCCCAGAGGAGGTCATTTGGGGTCCCCTTGCTTGGGAGGTGGAGAAGAGGGGGTGCTTTCCTGCTACACCCCCCTCATGCTCCCTGAACTGGCAGAGCATTAGCAATGGGGCACCTTCCCCTGGGGTCTGCAATTGGACTTCTCTAAGGGCTTAGGGGAAGGAAGGAGAGTCAGGGAAATGCTGACCACTCCTTTCCATGGGCGTCTTCATTTTCTGGGTTCTGGGTCATGAGCTGATAAGGCCACGGCAAGCTGAGATCTTAAAGCTGCACAACCTCTCATCTGAACAGCGAGGGGCTGGACTGGAAGACCCCCCAAGCCAGCACTGTCACCCAGCTCCCATCTCCATGATAAGCAGGACACCATGCCTAGGGTTGATGGAAGGAAGAGCCCCTGGATTGAAGGAAAGGGAAGTGTTTTATTAAGGGAACTTCAATGCTCACTCAGATCAGACCTGATTAGATAGAGTACCTTAGCATTTGAACAAAAACAGCTGTGGAACGGAACATTTCCAACCCCCCACCCCTCTCCGCCCCAGTGGATACCCCTGGAACATCAGTACTATGAACGTGAACTCCAAGCTCCTCCAGAGGTCTGGTGGAGATTTGCCAGGTACTCCTAACTTGCTTGCTAAGATCATCCCTGATCTCCCAGCTGCAGGGATCGGGTGGGACAGTGCTGGGTGGGTATCCTGAACCCACGTCTCCTCAAAGCCCAAGAGCCCTCAGGGTCCACTGTCCAACTTCTCTCCTCCCCACTCCATGGATGAGAGAACTAAGAGTCAGAGGAATCAGAATCTGACAGCTGGTTAGTAGCAGAGGGGGGGACCAGACCTTCCCTCCAGCCCCTTCCCTAAGGTGAAGTGGGAAACCCGTAACACAGCAGAAATTGGAAAAGAGGGATCTTATTGCTCTGTCAGGTACTCTGTCTTCTATGTGATGCTGGCTTCTAACGGAACATTCTAGTACACTGATTTGGTTTTAGATCAGTAAACTCCATTTAGAATCTAAACAACCAGAAAGCTCACTTAGCATGTGTTTTCTCTTTATCTTTTTAAAATTTTATTTTATTTTTATTGGTGCATAATAATCATACAAATAAGAGTTCCACTGTAGCATATGTATTCATGCACGTAACATAATATGATCAATTTCCTTCCCTGCTTCTTCCCTCTCTGCTCCTGGTCTCCTTTCTCTACCCTTACTGGCCTCCCTATAGTCATGAGACCACCCCATACACACTTTTTAAAAAAATGTTTTAATCTCCATCTTCCACGCATATGAGAAAACACAGCACCCCTGATTTTCCAAGTTTGCCTCATGTCATTTGTCATGACGTTCTCCAGTTCCAGCCATTTTCTCATAAATGACATGATTTCATTCTTCTTTATGGCTCAGTAAAGCTCTACTGTGTATATAGACCACATTTTCTTTATCTATTCATGTGCTGACAGACACCTAGGCTGGTTCCATAATGTGGCTATTGTGAATGTGCTGCTGTGAACGTGCCTGCGTCACCACGCCATGCTGACTTTAACTTTTTTCTTTTTTCTTTTTTTTTTTGGATAAAGACTGAGGAGTGGCCTGGTTGGATCCTATGGTGGTTCTATTCCTAGTCTTTCGAGGAACTTCCATACTGGTTTCCATAGCAATTGTACTGATGCAGATTCCCACCAAGTGATTTTCCTTGCATCCTCACCAGCATTTATTGTGACTTGTATTCTTAACAATTGCTATTTTATCTGGAGTGAGATAGAATCTCAGTAGTTTGATGTGCATTTCCCTGAGAGCTAAAGATGTTGAACATTTTTTCATTTATTTATTAGTCATTTGTACTTCTTCCTTTGAGAAATGTCTGTTTAGTTCTTAAGAATAAATCTAACTGAAGAGGAGAAAGACCTCTCCAAGGAAAATTACAGAACACTAAAAAAAGAAATAAGATACTTGAAGATAAAAAGACCTCCCATGTTCATGAAAAGGCAGAACTAATATTTTTTAAATGGCCAAATTACCAAAAATGATCTACAAATGCAATGCAATCCCCATCAAAATACTGATGACATTCTTTACAGAACTAGAAAAAAAATAGTCCTAAAATTCACATGAAAGAACAAAAGACCCAGAATATCCATAGCCATTGTGAGCAGAAAGAGCAAAACTGGAGGCATCACATAGCCAATTTCAAACTATACTACAGAGCTATAGGAACAAAACCAGCATGGCACAGGCAAAGAAGCAGACACAGAGACCAATGGAACGGAATAGAAGACAGAGATACAAACCTACACGGATACGGTCATCTGATCCTGATGAGCGTGGCAGAAGCGCGCTTGGAGAAAAGGCAGCCATTTTAACAAATGGTGCTGGGAAAGCGGGATATCCACATGTCAACTCAGAATGGATCAAAGACCTAGGAATTAGACCACAAATTTGCAACTGCTAGAGGAAAACATAGGAGAAACACTTCAACACGTAGCTGCAGGCGATAATGTTCTCAATAGGACTCAAATAGCTCAGGCAATGATACAAGAATCATTAAATGGGATGATACCAAAGTATAAAACTTCTGAACAGCAAAGGAAACAGCATGAAGAAAGAGCTGACGGAATGAGAGAAAATCTGTGCCAGGCACTTTTCAGACGGAGGATTAATATTCTGAATATGTAAAGGACTCAAAACACAACACTAAAAAGCCCCCCAAACAAGCCAATCGATAGGCAAATGTACTAAACACATGTTTTCATAATCCTGAGCCCAGAAAACGAGTGGAGCAGGTTATGACAGGCTTGGAGTTGGAACTTCTGAATCCATAAGACAGTGATTCGACTGGGGGAGTCGGGAGCCCTTGCTTCCAGCTCTGTGATCTCAGTTCCTCTGTGGGTTGGGCTCTGTGGGTTGGGCTCTGTGGATGGAGCCTCCCTCTGAGTTTCTGTCCCTGAGGTCAGGAGTTGTCTTGACCAAAAGTCTTTCCTTGACCAAATTTTAGTCAGGCTCCTCTGAACTTTCTTCTCAGATGGACATTCACCTTTGCCCCTATCCTTGCTGAGTCTGCGTACCTCAGTTTTAGAGAACATATTACCAAATCGGCTTAGAATCTCTTGCCCTTGATATTTGATGACCTTGGTCTGCTTCAGCAAGAGTCTTCTGTGATCCGTTTAACAAGAACCTCCCTGCCCCCAGTGAATCCTATTGGTATTTCCCATCGCTGATTCTGTTCAACCCCTGCCTGCGAAACCTGCTTCTTGGCTATAAATCCCCACTTCCTGTTGTATTTGGAACAGTCCCAGTTCTGGACTGAGAGCTCTTTTCCCATGTTGCAATAGTTCCTGAATAAAATCTGTTGTCACCACTTTACTCTCCAACTCTGGTTCTCTCCAAGTCTATACATGCTTCAGGTCCACTTCCAACTCCAAAATCCTACAAAAAAATCCTACAGAAAATCCTACTTTGTGGCATTTTCCTTTCAGTTTGTTTTTCGAACATTTTGTCACCTGGGTTGGCACATATGGAAATGGAAGTGACCAAAGTAATCAGTGCACCAGGAGAAGCCATTCCTTACCATCTTCATGATACAATAGAAATAACTTCTCAGTGGGAACAAAAAACCCTGGCCTCTTAGCTCTGGCTCTGCTGAACGTGGGTGAGATGTGGAGTCTCTCTGGACCTCAGTTTTCTCCTCTGTTAAATGGGGAGATTGGTGCCATTGCTCCCCCCAAGCTGGGGCAGAGTGCTATGAGAATCTCAACCCATTACATACGTGAGGGGAAGGGAAGGTGCAATCTCACCTTAAACTGCACTCGGGTGAGGAGTCGTGGTGTTATTGGGTGGTGGGAACTTAGAAGAGAGAGTCTGGTGCAAATGTGAGATTGCATTTTAATGACCTTCAGATGCTGACCTCTGCAATAGGCCTCCTGTGTTTTGTTGGGAGGAGGCAGGAAAAGGGGTGGGGTGGGACTCATTAGCTTCCTAGCAAGATTTTTTTTTTTTTTTTTTACTGTGACTGTGGTTTCAAGGAAAACCTTTAAGAGGGGAATGGTGAAGCTGTCTCTGGGCAGTTTCACCGACATGCCAAGAGTCTGGCCCTTTTCTGGTTTTGGGGTGCAAGTGCATTTGTCCTTGGGCAGCCTCCTTGGCAATGACCATGAACATCACAGTCGTCTCCTGTGGGCAGTTTTTTTCCTTTTGAAGCTTGTTTGCTGCCCATGTTGGTGAGTTGCCAGCGCAAGGAGGCCTGTAGGACCGCAAGGGCTTGGACTGCGGGACACCAGACAGATGGGTCCCCCGGCAAGATAAGACTCTATTAAGTATGACTTTATTAATAGTCTCTCTCCCAGTCCTGGCCCCCTTGGGAGCCTCCTGTGATTGGTCAGTTGTACAATTATAATGGGCACTAATTATACCTAGAAGCCAAGGAGAGCAGTCCACCTTTCAAAGCCCTTGGTGGGATGGATTTGGGTAAATGCAATGAGCTAAATACGACTTCATCTTTCCAAAAGCACAAAGGACTCGCTCCCTGAAAAATGAATAACTTGGGAAAATCGTTAAGCAGGGAAATGGAAAATAAAATAGATGACTCCAGCCTTTTACCACTTAGGGGAGAGTGGGCCTATCTGGATTAACCCTCGTGTGGATCTGAGTCAGAGCAGCCCTTTGCTTGTCCTGGAGGATCCTGGGAACACAGATTTCACAGCAACTGCCTAAATGTGACCCTTTTCTTTAGATCCCAGGTATGTACACTGAAGCCAAGAAGCAGGCTCATCCTATATCCCAATACAAAATCCCCTTAAAAGGCTCTATCCATGTCCTCCAAACCACCCCTGTGAGTCGTGCCAAGGCTGCGAAGCTGCTGTGAGCTGGGAGCTCTCCCTGACCCCCAGGGTTTCTCAGCCAGGCATTCTGGGCAAGTGCAGAATGACTGCGTGATTGCATGGTAAAAGGCAGCGTGTGCTCAGAGCTGAGCAGCAACAAAGGCCACCTGACACCCAGAAGGAACCTCCAAGGAGGGGCGTGCTCAGCTTATTGCCAAGGGAAGTGTCTGCACGTGGGACCTGGCTTTTCACTGATTTTCTCTCTACCGCGTCATTGCTTCTTCCTGGCTGAGGGGTGACTGGGGAAGCAGGGGGAGCTGCCATTGCTGAGCTGCTACACTGCTCTGTCCCTTTGGTGTGTATGGCCACGCTGACCAGGACCCTCCCCAACCCTGGTCTGGAATAGACTCTCTACATGGTTCATGTCTAGGAAGCAAATGCGGGAGCAAACACGTTCATTTGGTTCAGTGGCCGAGCCAGTGAGCCCATGAGCCAAGTTCAGTGGAGTCCTCAGACTTGTCCACAGCCCCCTGGGGTCTGACCCTGCCACTCCATTGACCTCCTTTCCTACTCTTCTGCCACTTGTTCACTCTGATCCAGCCACTTGGCCTTTGGCTGTTCCTCAAGCAGACCTAGCTCCTGCCCCAGGACCTTCTCACTTGCTCTCCCCTCTGTCTGGGACTCTCACCCCACTAGATAATTTCCTGGTTCCCTACTCCTTCCTTCAGGTCTCTGCTCTAAGGCACCTTCTTTGACCAGCAGTTCCCAGGCATCTTGAACCTTCTTTCTCTCACGTGGCTCCCCGCATCAAGATGTCTTGCATTTACTAATATATGAAACATTATGTTCACTTGTTCGTGTATCTGTTTGAAACCCCCACTTAATGAAGTTCCAGGTGAGATAAGACTTGTCAATCTTGTTCATGCTTCCATGCTGGAATCTGGCAGCATGTCATTCCACAGTGGGTGCTCGAAAAAATATCTGTTGAACTGAATTTGAATTCCAACTTCCGCATAGACCAATTTAGCTAGACCTCTTCTCAGGCTGCATTCAAGGGCAGCTCCGGGCGACACGTGCTCTGGGGGACATTTAAAAGGTCCAGCCATTTCTTTGCTACAATAAGAACAGGTATCTGGATGGTCTTGAAAGGATGTGATTAAATACTAAAAGTAGAAGATACGGGTGACACAGAGCCTGCCCTCCAGCAGCCGGCGAGTAGAGCCTTCAAAGTTTCCATGTGTGGGTCATTTTCACTTTTGATCTATTTTAGCAGAAAGTGGTTTCTATCCTTTTCCCAGATATCAATCAGTTCACTAGATTCCACTTGCCCAAGTTATCAGAGAAGGAGAAAGGACGTCGTTCTGTTGTTCGATGGGAGAAGTGGACTGGAACGGGCAGCCTCAGCCCTGAACTCAGCGGCACCTCCAGCTCTACCCCTGGGCTTCCCACGCAGTGGGGTAGTTGGCATGGTTTATTCACAACTTTTCCTTCCCTCCTGCCCTTACATCGCTCACTGTGAGTGGAGTGTGTGACCCCACTCCCCTGATTTCATATGAGGCCTGGTGACTTGTTCTGGTCGTCAATCAGGGGCAGGAGTGACGGTCTGCCAGCTGAGCCCAGGCCCTCAGAGCAGTCCCCTTTGGGTTTCTACCTGCCCCTCTCGAGGATCTGATATCCTCCTTGAGAACAGCATGCGCATAGGTGTCATCAGTCCGAGAGGGAGAGGCAGAAGGAGGAGACTGGAGCAAACCCACGGCTTGAAGCAGAGCTGCCCCTGGCCACCCACGATTCCATGAGTGAGAAAGTGAATGTCCATTATTGAGGTTTGATATTGTTTGTTACTCACCATTATTCAAGCAATAGCTGACCAGTACACTCAGTGTGAGCTTTGTAGCAATTCACACTTTCCGGGTTTTTGCTATACCTCTCTCTGCCTTGTCCTGCTAAGTGAACAGGCCTTAAAGGTATGGCTACCAAAGGTACATTTGTCAAATGTACATTTTCCACTGCTAGACCAAGAAAAAGACTTTACTTAAGAGAAATTGGGAGGTAAAAAGAGAGACAAAGAAGTGTCATGGTTTGGATATGAGGTGTCCCTCCCAGAAAGCTTGTGTTAATGCAGAAATGATCACATGAGCTATGACCTAATCACTGGATTAATCCATTTGAAAGAACTGCTGTACTGGGTGGTAACTACAGGTAGGTAGGGTGTGGCTGGAGGAAGCAGGTCACTCGGACATGCCCTCGGGGGTCAGAGGTCTTCACCCTGCCTCCTTACTTCCTTCCTCTCCTTCTCTGGCTTCCCCTCCACCATGCCCTTCTGCCATGATCCTGCCTCACCTGGGGCCCAGAGCAGTGGAGTCAGCCACCCCTGGACTGTGAGCTGGGAAACTGGGAGCCACATAAACTTTTCCTCCTCCAAGTTGTTCTTGTCAGGTATTTTGGTCAGAGTGAAGAAAAGCTGACTAACACAGAAAGTTATAACAAAGCAGGCGGAGACGGGAAAGGGTGACTGATGCATTCTGACTTGTGAGCTGTCACTGTGGCTTTGCTCATCTTTTGTCCTATATTTCAGAAGCAGGTCTCTAAATTATTGACTACTTTGGCAAACTTGACACTTCCTAATTAATGATCGAAGTTTTCTTGGTTGAAGGAAAAAAGGCTTGGACACAGTGAAAACCCGAGGTGACTGCTTTTTCACTTGGTCATCCTCCTCTTGGAAAGGGTTTTGGGATGTTCATTCTGAGGGCTTCCTCTACCCGCACTTACTCCTGAGCCCTTGTGTCTCTAAATGAAGTGAAACTTACAGTCCTGCCTCTAATTGTTGGATGAAACAAAAGAGATGGGGTGGCTGAGGGGTGCTCTGAGATGTCGCTGTGGCCACTGCCACATGATGTTCCTCTTGGTTCTTCACAGTCTGCTCCTGAGTTCAAGATCCTTGCAGAATTTCAGGGAGTTCCATGGACCTCATGTTGGAGCCTTCATTTCCCTATTCAAAGCATGACACAAGCCAGGGGACTGTCCCCATGCACACATCTTGCAGGGCCAGCCCCTCTACTCTCAGCAAAACCTCTGGGACCTTGGGATGAGCCTGAACCAACAGCGCAAGATGATGCTCCCACCCCGATCTCCACCATTAAAGAGTTCTAGGAAGTCCCTTGTCATTTTTCTTCCTGAAAAATTATGGCCAAAGCCATCCTATCAGTCTTGCCTGACCTTGAATCTCACAGAGCAGTGTTTGAAGTTCTAATTCCATCCCTCCAGAATGTCCCAAGCTCCTAATGCACATGAGTCCTCCCGTCTCCAGAGCTGTGCATCCCCCCAAGGGCTGAGGGAGCCCTCCAAAATCGGGGCCCGGCTGACCTCACACCCATTGTATATGGTCCTGAACTTTGAATCACCTGGTCTTGTGCATCGTGACTGCCCGATGCCACATTTTCCTACATTCACATGCTTATTCACTCAGAAACGACTCGTCAAGTGCTCTCTGTTGCATGGGCTGGAGATACAAGTTCCAACAAGATGAAATTTGTCCCCTGTTCTTATGAGGTTCATAGTCTAGTGAGGGAAGAACAGATCAGGTGTTAAGAAGATCAAGTACTTACAATGGTAAATGTGCTATGAATGGAAGAAACCATTCGTGCCTCAGCTCTGGGTCTCTGGTGGGCCCACTGCAGAGTCCAGGAGGAGCTGAGGAAAGAGGAAATGGAAAATGGGAAGAGTGTCCTCAGATCTCAGCCACTGGAGGAGTCTTTTGCCAAACGAATAGCCAGGAGGACTTTGGTATAGAATGAGCCAGAAGCCTTGTTAGCAAGGTTCATTCTTATAGCTTATGAAAAGGAATTTATAGGGGTAAACTCTGTATAGTTTCAAGGGTCTTGGAGACCTTCAGAAGAGGAAATACCCAGGCCAAAGGCATACAGCAAGCGATGGAAAGGTTAATCCCATCCTTCAACCTAAAGAAGGCCTGGTCTTCCATGATTGCTAAGACTTGTGCCTCAAAGGAAGAGAAGACCTTTCCAAGGGATTATCATGAACAGGAAAAGTGGGCAGCTGTCCTCCTTGGCATGGCTGGCTCTCAGAGAGAGAGAGAGAGAGAGAGAGAGAGAGAGAGAGAGAGAGAGAGA
>JAJEJO010001865.1:5687-81772 GCA_020662805.1 Glaucomys volans
AAGAACTAGGGACATTTCAGAAAGAAAGAAAGTGAACAAGAGAGATTTAAAAAAAGGAATAAACAAATTTCGTTGACTTCTACTCTAAAACCAAAACAAGAGACACAAAATTTGATTTTTTTAATGTTAGTCAAAATTTCATGTCAAGAGCTGAGAAGAGGGTGGACGGAGCTAGGCAGAGATTCCTGATCTCTTCACAACACAGAAAGGAGGCAGTGAAGGAGAACCAGAATTGAGAGGTGGGTGACAAAATAAATGCTCTAAGACTAAATACTATAAAGCCTAATTGTTATTGTCAATTTTTTCATTACACCACCTAAGAAGCTCACTGAAACAATTTTGCACCACAATTTCTTCAACTATAGAGATGATATTAGTACATAAATCATATATCTGTTTTGTAGGTAAAACAAGATGACTGATAAAGAAAATTGAGATCAATTACAGGGATAGAGTCCATGCTTAATACACGTTAGCTTTTTAAGAATTATTTCTTGCCTGCCTCGCAAGCACAAGACCCTGGGTTCAATCCTCAGCACCACCAAAAAAAAAATAAAAAATAAATAGACTTATTTCTATTCTTCATTGTGTACAATGTTTTCAAATATATGTTTTCATAAGAAAAACTAAAAAACAATCAAGCAAGCAGTAAGTACATCTTACCCACACATTTTGGTTTTTCATTACTCCAATGACCATTTTCTGAACAATGGATTTCTTGGTGTCCTTCACGTTTGAAGCCTGAATTACACTCAAACTTCACCACTTGTCCAAAATAATATTCCTGGTCTGGTTCCCGTGCACCACTGATAATTCTCCCATTTTCTGGTTCTGTCACTGGCAAACACCTAACAGCTAAAAAAATAAAAATAATGTTTTCTAATAGAATTCAAAAACTTTTTGATGAAATATTGTGTGTGTGTGTGTGTGTGTGAAATCATCAGCAAGACAAAATTGAGGAAAATTACAGAAATATTTCTAGAAACATGATATGCCTGTTCACAAAAGAAAAAAAAACAAAGTAACATTAAAATCACCATGTTCATCTCTGATTCTTTTCTGTGGAAGTGGACAAATAACTACTACTTTGCATTTTCATGGTAACAAGTGTCTTAAATAACTAAGAAATATAAAATTTAGAATGATTAAATACAAAATTTCCATTGATGACCTAAAATAATATGAACCAGCCTTCCAAGAGATGTAAAAGAAACTTTATGATAATATTTATTTCAATAGGAAAATTGTTCTTAAATTTCCTTCCTCTTCCACGTCAGTGCTCAAAATACCTTGAGTACTTATATTGATTTCACTTAATATTTTCAAATTTCCAAGGTTATGGAAATCTAACCTGTTTACTGTAGAAGGACTCTGGATGCTTGTTACAATGAAAATTCTAGGAGTGATCTCCTATCACCCCAAAGATACTGATTTAATAGGTCTTTTTAGTAACCCAAACTCAGTTTGAACAAGGATCCCAAGTGATTTTTATTATTTACTCATATATTTCTCTCTTTCTTATTGATTGACTTATTGATTTATTTTTGAGGTAATGAGAATGAAATCCAGGTCCTCATGCATGCTTAATAAACACTCTACCACTGAACTGTATCCTCAACCCATGTATTTGATACATGTTGAAACACAAAATAATGCAGTAATAAAATGACTTGCCAGGTGTGGGACATGCCTATAATCCCAGTGGCTTGGGAAGTGGAGGCAGGAGGATCAAAAGTTCAAAGCCAGCCTCAGCACCCTAGCGAGGCCCTAGGCAACTTAGCAAGATCCTGTCTCTAAATAAAATACAAAAGAGGAAAAAAAAGAAAAAAGACTGAAAATATGACTCAGTGGTTGAGAACTCCTGGGTTCAATCCCTAGCACCAAAGTCAAATTAAAAAATGTAAAATAAAATGACTAGATACATTGTTGCACCAGACAAGCAAAATGAAGAAAGAATACCTTTTTTGGATTTTTCAAAAGTTCTTAAAACCACCTACCAGTAGGACAATGACACTGGATATCCACATTGAATATCCAGGTAAGTGATTAGTATTCAGCAAGGGAAGTAACTGCACTGTATTAGAAACCATAAAAATAAGTAAGACATATTTAATTATAAACTTTAAGGATGTTTTAATGTAACAAATTTTGAAAAAGCTTAGATATTTTAGATATCTTGATATAGTATAAATAAATTTTACATCTACCTCCACATATAGGAATATCATTTGTCCATCCCTCTAGTTCACATTGACGAAAATTATTCTTGCTTACTATTTGATACCTGAAACACAAGAGCAACAGAATGGCTAGATATTATGTATTTACAGGCAATTTTAAGCTTAATACTATTCCAAATGTCTCCCAGAAACTCCATTTCGTGGAAAATTGGCAATTTACACATATCCTTCCTTCCTTGTCTCCTCCTTTTCTTTTCCTTCCCTACTATCTTCCTCTCTTCTTACCATCACTAGGCCCTTCTTTCTTTCCTTTCTTCCTTTTTTCTTTCCTTGTTTCCTTCCGTTCTATTTCTTAAATTTCTTTCTCTTCCACTCTTTTTGTTTTTGAAAGGCCTGCGGCTCACTGAATAATTTTCACAGACATTTGTTTTCTTCATTTGCAAATAAGGAATGTTCTGCTCATTGCACAATAAAATTAACAACCTCCCTCAAAAAAGGAAAGTACTTTTATTTGTTATTATTTATGTAAGATAAGAAAACCTTTTCTTAAATTAAGTTTCAGTCACAGAGCCAAGCATTTAATCTATGTATCATGTAAAGGAAGCAAAATAATTGACTATTAAGATAATCTGCTAACTTTTCTACTAGGCAGAATATACCCTCTTCTAGCAGTGAAAGCAGATTTTCTGGTTTTTTTTCCACCCATACCAGAGATCCATTTGTTCCTCAAAGATGTTTCAGATATTCTGCAAAATTCTGCAGAAAGCTTCCCATGGTTGAAATATTTGAAGGGAGGGAGGGAGGCAAAAGAGAGAAGTTGCCTACCTGATAGTGGTTGCAAAAGCAATAGGTCACACTGCTGCAACTCAGACAAGCAGAATAACAGAATGAACAACTTTTTTTAGAAAGAGTTTTCAAAGCTTCTCAAAACTGGCTATCTGTAGGGTTATAAAACTGTTTATTTGCATTGAAGTCAGTTAAACAATTAGTATTCAGCAAGAGAAATAGCTAAAGGCAAAAGATCGAAAAGGGGTGTTTGACTGACAGAAACGGAGTAGAATAATCTACTTCACCATCTACAACTTTGTCAAAAGATTTACATCCCCTCATATAAGTAAAACATTCCCTCAATAGAATTTAAAATGAACATAAACTACCTCAGTTTGCTGGATGATCTGAACACTTCACTTCACTAATAAATATCAGTGGTTTCACTGAAAAAGTTCTGTTGGAGACTAAGAAGGGACAGGTGCTCTAATAGTGAGATTATAGCAGAGTTTACCCCTACTTTACACAGGATGAAATCAAAAGAGTCAGAATCGGAGGCAAGACTGTAGCTAATTTCTTCACCAAATTGTAAATATGAATTGGTAAAATTGAGGAAATCAAGTAGAAGAAATCTATGAGTTTTGATTCCTTTTCCAAATCATGGTTAAAATCTACAGGGAAGACTTGTCCAAAATAACGGGGATATTTCAGAGGTAGAATAAATTGAAAAGTTCAGGCTCAGGTAGTCTTAACCTATTTGATTATATGTGAGGTCAGTAGTGACAACTGAGAGTTGGACTGAAAATATGTTTGAAAAAGTTCCTCAGAAGAGACTTTATGTTATCTACAGGAAAATGAGAGGGAGAGGGGTTATGAAAAATGTGGAATGAGAGAGACCAAATTATTAACAACTAATAATTACTGGGCATTTGCAGTATCCCAGGATCTCTTCTAAGGGTTTTAAGTAAGAGTCTTATTCCTTTCTCTAATTCATCCCATGATGCACATGATATATATTCACTTTCCAAAGAGAGGAGATGCAAGGGAAGACACATTTGTACACATGGAAACTGAGTGTTGAAGTTTTGGAATGTGGGTTTAGTAAGAACTCTGACCTTTAAACTATTACGTTTTCTTGCTCCAAATCAAGAAATGTGTGAGGAGAATAGTGATTCAATTTGTAATCTCTTGTTTCTACTTATGTAGTGTAAAATTATAGGGATCTGATGATGACTTTCAATGTATAAAATTTTCTGCAAAATGAGTTTTTGACCTAAGGAGAAGTGATAGAGAAGAAAAAAAGCACTAAGGAGATACAGTGATGGGGTCAATCAGGAAAACATAGTTGTTGGTCTATAGTCAAATATTAAATAGTCAAATCATTGACTATTTGATTATGAAAGGGTAGCATTTTTGATACAAATGATAACGTTTTGCATAACATGGAAACAATAGCATTTATAAGTAAAACTTATAAGCAAAAGAAAGTCTTGCTTCCCTCAGATTTTATTCACTTATAATTTTATTATATTTCTGATTGCCCCAAATACATAACCCATAATACTCTGCAAATGTCGAAAAGATGTATGAGGTGAACTCGTACATGCATAATTTTTTCTATTCACTTATAAAAACACTATACTGGAGTAATTTTACCTTACTTTAATTTCTTCATGTTAAGGCGACAGTATGATACATAAATATAATAACTTGTATTGTAGTTTAATTTTCAAGTTACTTGTTTATATAAATTAAATATAAATTAGTACAGTTCCTACTTAGTATTTGACTTATAAATCTTTTTTATATTGACTACTTACCCCTCATCACATGTATAAACAACCTTTGCACCGTATTCAAATTTATTTCCTACTGCAAGATGAAAAGAACCAAAGGGAGTATCCCCAGGATATCCACAGGGCTTTTCTAAAATGAAAAAAAGTATATCTTAGTATGTTATACAGAGAACACATTTTAAGTAGCAGTTGGAAAACAAACATATTTGGTATTAAATGAGAGGACAGCATTGGATATAAGGAAAATGAACAATAGCAAAGATATTATCTTATAATTGAATAGATTTTTCATTCTGTAGGATTACTGCCTCCTTTTAAAAAATCATTTATTGTTTTGTATTAAAATGTGACTAGTGAGTAATTCATCCAGCATTGATACAATATCAAGTATTAAGCATTTTTACAACTAAAATGTTTTCTAAGTTCCATAAAAAAGTGAAGAACTTACTCCGACATATCCTGGATGGATTAAGAGCCACCCATTCTCCATTTCTGCATGCCTTTGTGATGGTGCCAAGGGTTCTATAGCCAGGTTGGCATTTGTAGACAGCCAGAGTACCTTCTGGATAAGTCTGGTCAGGCCAGGAACCTGACAGAATTTCTGTACCTCCTCTTGGAGGAGGTCCTAGGCAATCTACAAATAATAAAAGCAAATATATGGTATGTTGAGGTTAGCTTTGCTTTTTAAAAAACCTATATGGTTACTGATCCATCCCCTGTGTATATGTGTGTTATAGTTTCAGTGTGATGTATGAGATAATGCAAGAAGGCTTAGAAGACATGAATGGGTTATGAGAGCTTTAACTCAATCAGTGAATTAACTGCTTGATGGGAGTGATGGTGATTGAGTGGTAAATAAAGTTGGTTAGGGTGTGGCTGGGGAAGGTAGGTCATTGAGTATATATTTGTATCTGGTCAGTGGAGTCTCTCTGCTTCCTGATCATCATATGAAGAGGTTCCTTCTGCCACAGTTTTCCACCATGTTGTTCCTGTCTCACCAGGAGCCCTGAGGAATGGAGCAGGCTGTCTATGGACTGAGACTTCTGAAACTGTGAGCCCTCAAATAAACTTTTCCTTCTCTACAATTGTTCTGGTCTGATATTTTAATCACAGCAGGAGAAAGCTGACTAAAACATTGTATGTGTGTGGGAGGGTGGTGTTTAACAGTGAATGATGGGATTAAGAGGATTAAATGACCTAAATCTATGTAAGAAGAACCTACTTCATGCAAAGATATGGTCTCTGGCTATTTCTTACCTGTTTATAACTGCCAGCTCAGGACATGGATTGATGTTCAGAGTTTGAATAAATAGAGGAATGGTAGAGAAGAAAAGAAGAACCAGATATTGTGTCTAGCTTAAAATTTTCTGAAACTTGTCCAGAATCAGAGTTCCTGCTGGAGCTTTAGACTGAATTTTCCATAGTCTCAGACAAGGGGTCCCAGCAGAAAAAGGGACCTGCTTTAAGTACACAGCTGGTATCTTCATCAACATATTTGCTATATTTGAAAATCACTCAAGATCATTTTTAAAGCAGAAGTCAAAATATCAGAGAAACAGGTAAGTTTATCATAGACTTTTGGGTTAGAGGAGTAAGACCCTAAGCAGGTTCTTGTTTTAAAACAAGAACTAGTATGCACACGCCACGCATGCACGGGCACATACACACACACACACACACGCACACACATAGTCTTCTATATGCATCATTTAATAACAGAAGTGGACTGACTCAAACAAAAATGTAACTCAGGTCCAAATGAGTTCAATTAGATTGAGAGCAAGCAAACACTCTTGTTGGTGTTGGTAAATTACATTTACATCATATAAAATGTGTGTCCTCAACTGAAAATTAAAGCACACATGAAAGGAAAAAAAGTATGTCCAGGAAGAGAAAATAAAGTTAATAATAGCTGACACTTCACTCCAGAAGCTACAATTGGCATCGCTATCTTTAAAATCACTCTTTTAACTATGATAAAGTAGCTATAGGAGGAAGACATAAATGAGTAAAATAAAAATATAGCCAAACCAAAATGACTTTAAAAATCATGCATTATCCTGAAAGAACAGAATAATTATGTGAAGTAATGCCTCATGAGTCTTATGGACATGTAAACATAAAAACTTGAGAAAGTCTAATGTAGAAATGCTGTAAGTAATGTACAGAAAGGGTAAAGGGCATAAATAACAACAAATAAAGCAGAGTAAAAAAGTGTGTTGTGCCGAGGCAAGTGACATAACACGTGAATATCAGGAGTATCAAATGAGAGAGAACTGACAGAAATAATAGCTGAATAAATAATAGGTCAAAGGTACCCAAAATTGATTAAATAATTCAATTTATAGATTCAAAATCTTGGGAAATTCCCCAAGTGAATAAACAAAGGAAACCGACACTTTTGCTCTGCTAAAATAAAAACACACACAAAATTTTAATACATTTCATTTTGAGGAGAACACTAAAATAACAACTAAATCTATAACAGTAAATAATGAAGCATGAAATCAGTATCTTACATTTCTAAAATCAGTTGGTGCTTAAAATTACATTTCTAAAATTACTTAGGTCCTTAAAATGATATGTCAACAGAGAATTCTTATAGTTTATTTTTGGCTTGCAAACTCAGAGGTTTAGTCCTTGAAACTATGAGCTCAGAATAAACTCTTCGTGTGCAAAGTTATTCTTGTCAGGTACTTTGGTTACAGTGAAGAAAAGCTGAATGACACTGGATTGATACTGAGAAGTGGGTTTGTCGCTGTGAGTAACCTGACCAGGTGGTTTAGAAGCCTATGGAACTGGTTTGTGGGAGGAGTTTGGATAAGTTTGGAGAAAACTTAGAATGTTAAAAAGAAAGGTTATTAAGTGATTCTGATGGGAGTTCAGAAGATCAGAATGTTGATAAGAATGTGAACGGTAAAAAGACTATGCTCATACAGTTATCTCATATAAGACAGAGGTGCCGAAAACATACAATGGAGAAAAGATAGACTTTTCAATGAATGGTGCTAGAAAAACTGGAAATCCATATGCAGCAAAATGAAACTAAACCCCTATCTCTCACCCTGCACAAACCCCAACTCAAAATGGATCAAGGACCTAGGAATTAGACCAGAGACCCTGAACCAAATAGAAGAAAATGTAGGCCCAAATCTTCATCATATTGGATTAGAATCAGACTTCCTTAACAAGACTTTCAAAGCACAAGAAATAAAAGCAAGAATCAATAAATGAGATGGATTCAAACTAAAAAGCTTTTACTCAGCAAAGAAAACAATCAATAATGTGAGAGAGTACCTACAGACTGGGAGAAAATCTTTACCACATGCACATCAGATGGACCACTAATCCCCAGAATTTATAAAGAACTCAAAAACTTTATACCAAGAATACAAAGAAACCAATCAATAAATGGGCTAAGGAAGTGAGCAGACACTTCACAGATTAAGATATACAGGAAATCAACTGATATATTAAAAAATGTTCAACATCTGTAGTAATTAGAGAAATGCAAACCAAAACTACCCTAAGATTTCATCTCACCCCAATTAGAATGGTGATTATCAAGAATACAAGCAAAAATAGGTGTTGGTGACGATGTGGGGGAAAAAGGTACACTCATCCATTGCTGGTGGGATTGCAAATTACTGCAGCCACTCTGGAAAACAGTATGGAGATTCCTTAGAAAACTTGGAATGGATCCACCATTTGATCCAGCTATCCCACTCCTTTGCCTATACTCAAAGGACTTAAAATCAGCATCCTACAGTGACATAGACACATCAATGTTTATAGCACTCAATTCACAATAGCTAGATTGTGGAAACAACCGAGATGCCCTTCAGTAGATGAATGGATAAAGAAACTATGGTATATATGCACAATGGGATATTACTCAGCCATAAAGAAGAATAAATTATGGCATTTGCATCCAAATAGATGGAGTTGGAGAATATCATGCTAAGTGATATTGATATAAGCCAATCCCAAAAAATGAAAGGCTGGATGCTTTCTGTGCTAGATACATAACTGGGAGTCAGGGGGCATAAGTGAAGAACGAAGGAATGTTGGATTTTGTAGAGGGAAATGAAGGGAGGGGAGGAGGCAGGGGCAAGGAAAGATGGTGGACTATAACAAACATCATTACCCTATGTACATGTAAGATTACAAGAATGGTGTGAATTTACATCATGTACATTCAGAGAAATGAGAACTTGCACCCCATTCGTGTATGATGAATCAAAATGCATTCTGTCATCATATATAACTAAATAGAATAAACAATAAAAAAATTTAAAAATTTTAACAAATAAAAAAAGACTATGCTCATGAGGTTTCAGATGGTAATGAGATCTCTGTTAGGAATTGGCCTAGAGATTACACAAATCACATTACAGCAAGAACTTGGCTGCAATTTGCCCAAGATGTGAGATATTGTGTAAGGCTCTCCCCATATGTGATGGACTAATTAATCTGTCGGAGGAAATTTCAAGGCAGCTCAAATTCAGGAATTGCTGGTTGTTCTTATCCAAGTTTACTATTATAAAGAGGAAAGGGGGAAAAAAAAGCAGGAAAGAGTCAAAAATCTTTCAGTTTGACCAAAGAGGTATATGTAAAATTGGGGCCAAGAAGATGTGGTTGGTGAAGAGATTACCACCACTAAAGAGAAGATAAGGATCTTACACAGAGACAGGAGGAAAGATGCCTCGAGGGCATCATAGAAAACTATACCCATGGAAGTTAAGGGTGTAAAAGTAAAACCTCATTTGGAAGGAGACCATAGGAGCACCCTGAGTTCATAAGAGGGACCTAGGAAGTTACTTCCTAGGATTCCTTAAATAATGTTCAGTTGTCCAGATATTTAAGGGCCACCGAAGCCATGGTCAAGGGGCCCTATTACACCCTGAGCTGGCGGCAGGCCTTGGCATCTTCCATATGGTGCTAGTTCTTCAAGAATGCAGGATATTGGAGTTAGGGGGTCATGGAGGCCTCCATTGAGATTTTGAAAGAAGACTGGGAACACAAGCAAATTGCAGGAGGGTCAGAATCTCTGCAGGCTACCCTGAGAAAGTAATGCATGAAAATGTGACAGTGAAGCTGAAGCTACAGTGGAGACTTCAAGAATTAAGACATTGTGGTAATATGGAACATTTTCCAAAGAAAGCTGTAGGAAGTAATGGGCAGAGCCAGCCAAGAGTGAGACCCTGTTGGCTACAGCCTGCAAGGCCAAAGGGGTGGGGCTGCCCAAGCAAAGGGGTTCACATCTCACATCTATGTAAGAGAATACACATATTTATTTCATTTTCTTATAGCTTCTTTAACTATCTACTCTAATGAATACTCTATCATTTGTTTAACTCACTATTATTTTTGTGCCATTTAGCTGCAATTGTATTTGTTTTACTAGTCTTTTATTTTACTAGTCTTTTCATTTATTCTTTTCTTTTTTAAAAAATTGATACACTAATTTTTAAGTCAAGCTAAATATCGTCTTCTCAATGATCTATCATTTTTCACAGTGAAACATTTTTTTTAAATTGACACTTATTTCCACATATTTATGGTGCCTTGTATTGTTTTAATGCATGTATACCTTGTGCATCCAAAAGAAAACAAATGTAATTTGTTTGGAAGAGCATAATTTTTCCCTGAGTTAAATTATTCCTACAACTGTCAAATATATTGTCAAAGAAAGAAGAGAACCCAAAGACTGCAGACATCATAGGGAGTAGAATAGATCAATGAAATTGAAATAAGTCTATGGATAATATATTCAACCATACTAGCTATGTTTTTAAAATATAAAAGATCAACTAAGTATCTGTGAACAGGAAACCATAACTCTTTAATCTCTATTTTGTTTGGTAATTTTATAGCAATGTCAGCTTTATTTTGTCTTTACATGTGTAATGGTTTTTCATTCATTTACTTGTATTAGATTTCACTTGCAGATAGGTTATAGTGCTGCTTTATAAATTTAGTTTGAAAGCCACTGACTTCTTTTTCTCACATTTTTTACTGGTGCTTTGTAGTTGTACATACAGATGGGATTCGTTGTTCCGTATTTGTACATGCAACAATACAAAATAGAACAATATGATTAGACCAATGTCACTCCCTAGCACCTCCCCTCTCCCTCCCTACTCTCACCTTTTGAACCCTTTCCTCTACTGATCTCGATTTGATTATCATAACAATCACCCCCATCTTTTTTCACCTATTTCCTCTCTAACTTCTGTATATGAAAGAAAGCATATGACACTTAACCTCCTGAGTTTGACTCATTTCACTAAATATAATGGACTCTAGTTCCATCCATTTTCCTGCAAATGACATAATTTCATTTTTTTGGTCTGAATAAAACTCCATTGTGTATATATGCCACGTTTTCTTTACCCATTGATGGACACGTAGGATACTTCCATAGCTTGATTATTGTGAATTGAGCTGCTATAAACATGGGTATGCATGCATCACTGTAGCTTGACTTTAATGCTTCAGGAAAAATACAGAGGAGTGGTGTAGCTGAGTCATGTGGTGGTTGCATGAGTAGTCTTTTGAGGAACCTCCATACTGATTTCCAGTGTTTGCACTAATTTACATTCCACCATCAATGTAAAAGTGTTCCTTTTTCTCCACATCTTCTCCAACATTGATTATTATTTGTATTCTTGATGACTGCCATTCTGACTGGTGTGAGATGAAATCTCAGTGTACTTTTGATTTGCATTTCCCTGATTGCTAACAATATGGAACATTTTTTATATGCATTTGTATTTCTTCTTTTGATAAGGGCGTTTAATTTGTTTGCCCTTTTATTAATTGAGTTATTTGACTTCTTGGTGTAAAGGTTTTTGAGTTCTTTATATATCCAGATATTAACCTGTGTCAGAAGAGTAGCTAGCAAAGTATTTCTCCCATTCTATACATTTTCTCTTCGCATCTTAATTGTTTCCTTTGCTGTACAGAAGCTTTTTCATTTGATACCATCCCATTTATTACCTGTTGGCATTATTTCCTGAACCTTAGGGAGCCTATTGAGAAAATTGTTCCCTGTGCCTATATGTTGAAGTGATGACCCTACATTTTCTTCTAGGAGTTACGTGTTTTCTTGTCTAATTCCTAGGTCTTTGATCCATTTTGAGTTGATTTTTGTGCAGCATGAGAGAGAAGTATCTCATTTTATTTTTTTACATATGGATAACCAGTTTTCACATTTAACAGGAAAGTTTAATCCATTGCTATGTAAAACAATTACTGATGTGTTTCACTAAAATCTACACTTTAGCTTAAACCTTTTACTGTAGTTCATTCCTTTTTACAATCTTCCCACCTTCTGAGCTGGTTAATTTTAATTATTTATTCTTTCCATTTAAGTAGATTAGAATTTTCATCTCAATTCCTCTTCTATAATTTGGCAATTAATCTAGAAATTAAAATAAGTTGTCTTAGTTCATTTGGACTGCTCTAACACACCATCATTAACTGGGGAGTTTATACAACAAGAGATTTTTTTGATTCATTGTACACAAATGGGGTACAACTTCTCATTTCTCTGGTTGTACAAGAAGGAGAGTCACACCGTTTTTGTAATCATACGTGTACATAGAGTAATGATGTTTGTCTCATTACATTATCTCTCCTTCCTCTCTCTCATTTCTCTCTACATAATCCATTGTTCCTCCATTCTTCCCTTACCACTCCCCCACCCACTTATCAGAGAAAACAATGGCCTTTGGTTTTTTTGGGATTGGATTATTTCACTTAGCATGATATTCTCCAACTCCATCCACTTACGTGCAAATGCCATAATTTTATTCTTCTTTATGGCTGAATAATATTCCATTGTGCATATATACCACACTTTTTTTTCCATGCATCTATTGAAGAGCATCTAGTTTGTTTACACAATCTAGCTATTGTGAATTGAGCTATTGTGCACAGTGCTGTGGCTGTGTCACTGTAGCATTCTGATTTTAAGTCCATTGGGTACAGGCCAAAGAATGGGATAGCTGGGTCAAATGGTGGGTCCATTCCAAGTTTTAAGGAATCTCCATACTGCTTTTCAGAGTGGCTGCACCAATTTGCAATCCCATTAGCAGTGTATGAGTGTACCTTTTTCCCCACATCATCGCTGCCACCTATTGGTACTTGTATTCTTCATAATAGATGATCTCAAGGCAGGGAATTGCAAGAAGGTGCCAGGAGAGAGTTGAATGATCGTACCTTATGGTTCATAGATAGCACTTTCTACTTGATCTTCACACAGTGGATTGGATAATGCAGCCTCCTTTGTAAGAGATTGTAGATCTTCTTTTAAAATAGTCTAATCTCCTTCATGAGACCTTCACCTTTACAACCTAACCATCTCCCCAAAATATCCATCTGAGAATACCATCATATTGGTGATTAGGTTTAAATGTGAATGTTGGTGAGACAACAAAAATGATATCAAGGCACATGCCTTCTTAACTTATCAATGTCTGATGCTAATTTATCACTCAGACTTCAGAAGAAAAATCTAATCAGTAGACGATTATCTAAATATCAATCAGTTGATCAATATACCCATTCATCTGTCTAGCTCTTAAAAGAGATTTGTTCCTAATTATAAGCAATTGTGGGAGCAACATAAGAAAGTCTGAAATCTACAGGGTAAGAAGTCAGAAAGAAAAGGTCACAGACAGAGTAGAACTCACAGGGAAGGCAGCCACTGTCCACAGTAAAATTTATAATTTTGGAGTTTAATCATAGTGTTTAAAAACATTAAGATCTCTTTTTTATTTTGGTAACTATTAATCATGATTATATACTGTATATTTCAAGAGCTGAAGAAAGGATTTTGAATGTTCTAACTTCAAAATTCCTTCAAGTGATTTCATCTGGTATATCCACATGAATTAGGAAAATCACCTTGTTTAAACAATTGATTTATTGCATGCCCTCCTAGCCACACATAGATTAGGGTTTGACTGAATAACAAAATTTGGAGGCCTAGCCATGTTCATCTATCAAGACAGCTGTCACAGCTAGGTAGTACCTTTCCACTCTTCTCAACACTGAGAGTTTAGAAAACATCAATTCCCTTTTCTCAGTGTAAACACCATTTTCATGTAGTGTACATATGTGTGTATACACACGTGTGTGTTTAAACTGCCTAAGATCATATATGTTCATATATTTGTTTTATACTCAGTATTAATTGAGATTTACTCCTGGGTATATAATTTTCTTCTTCATTTCCTCTTATCACAGACTCTATATCCAGGAACATTTTTCTTTTCTGAAGTATATCTTTTTGTTTGTTTGTTTTCATTTTCTTAAGGTGAACCTTTGGAGGTAATTTTCTCAAATTTTATTAATCAAATTTTCATTCTTGAAAAATTATTTCTGTATTTAGAATTCTGGGTAGGTGATTATAGCTTTCTCCAAATTAAAGAGCTCTTTAACATCTTCTAGCTTGTTACTACTATAGAGAAGTCTACTGTAAGTCTAAGCGTTAATTCCCATTACATGAATCTGACTTTTACTTCGGAAAGTTTAAGGTTTATTCTTTTCTTTGATTTTCTGCTTATTTTTAAAATGCAGACAGGCATGTATTTTTTTAATATGGTACTTGGATGTTTTTATTCCTAAATTTGAATTTATTAACTGATGTGTCCCATAAGATCTGAAAAATCATCTTCCAACATTGTTCTGCTCTTCTGGTAACAATGGCTCCTAGTTCATCTTGTGTATTTCCAATTCATTTGCAACAATGTGTTACATTCTGTATTACTTCCTCTGACCTGACCTCCAGTACATAGATTCTTTTTTAAACTATTGCTGTTCAGTGATGGTTACAATGGATTTTTTCCTTTGGTTTTTTCTAAAAATTGTGTTTTGCTCTTTTTAAACTCTGGAATTTAAAGAATGAGCTTATTATCCGAGGTTTCAAAAAAGTCTCATTATAACAACAAAAGAATAACTAATAAGAAAGATATAACAATTTAAAATGTGAAGCACCTAGTTAAAAAGGCCTCCAAAATGTTGGAGTGTATATACATTTCAAAATTGCTTTTGGAGACTTCAGTGTACCTCTCAGTAATTGATGAGAACAAAGCACAAAAAAATTTTCTTAAGATTATAAAAATTTTAAAACTTATGAAATAAATGACTTAATTTACATACAAAGAACACTGTGCCCAACAATATTTCATGAATACATAAAATATTTATGAAAATAAATTTCATTAGATGATAATAATGCAAGTTTTGATAAATTTCAAAATACCAAAATCAAAATATATTCTTGTTCCCCCATGTTATAACAAATAAACTAGAAAATAGCAACAAAAATAGTTGGTTTACAAATAAGTAAATCTTCTATGAGTCTAGAAGGAAAACACAAGGAGAATTAGAAAATCCTTTGAAGTGAACAATAACCAAAATTGCACACTCAGGAACTTTCAGTAAAATAAGTGAGAATATAGAAAGAAGGTAAAACTTAATAAAATGAGCATTCTCAAAAAGCCAGAAAAATAGCTGTGTAGAAAGAATTAATAAATAATAAGAGAGCATAAATAATGAAATGGAAAAAATATACAATAGATAAAATATTAAAGAAACTAAAAGCTAGTTTTTTTGACAAAACAAATAAAATTGATGCAATCCTGACAAGACTCATCAAGGATAAAAGGAAGAGGGGGTGCATACAACCATGATTAGAAAGAAAAAGGATGATTAGAATTATTTGTAATACAATATGTTCATATTTTATTCACTTGTACATATTATATTTTACTATAAAATATGAAAGAAAATCTACATATTATTCTTAAATTGTGAGATTAAGTACCCTATATAAAAATGAGAAAGCTAATAAATAAGCTAGTCATTGATCTTAGTTATTAATGTTTTTAATGTTGTGTGCTGATTAATTTAGACATACCACTGATATTAGAAAGATATCATTAATAAACCCAAACACTTTTAGCTTTGGAAATGGCAAATTATATTTGTTATCATACAGATTTGTTAAATTATTATTTTAATTGCTATACTTCTTTTCATACTTGGTTTTACAATAATAGTAATGGTTTAACATTTTTTTCTGGAATTTCTTTTAAAAAGGTAAGGGAAAAAAATAATCAACTGACCATGTCCTTCCATGGAACATACTGCTGCAAAAATGTTTTGCATTTCATAAAACAAAAAGCTCATGAGCAACTGCATTTTGTGAAAAAAGAAAATATCTGTGTAGACTGTTGCAGTCATTGATTTTGCTCTGAAGATTTTGCAAATTATTTTAACATTAGTGTTAGTGAACTTGGATAGCATGTGCTTCCTCATTATAGCTTTGATTTTCATTTCAACACAGAAAATCTTCCCCACTAGGTGGTGCCAAAATGCTGTTACAAAACACCACCCCTAACACCCATCACCACTACCACAAAGCCTGATGTTTGTTTTGATACTGAAATTGCACATCCATGTTGTTACATAGAGAATTTGTTTTTAGTTATAGGTTGAAGAGTGTTTTTTTAACTTTCAAAATTCAAATCAATTTCATGGTACTCCAGTTACTGGAAAAATACATTAGTTAAATTTCAAATGTATTTGCCAACATTGTAAATAGAGACTATTTTCCACAACCTTAACATTTTGATAAATCTAGTTCCTTTGCTTTTATTAAGTTAATGGAACAAAGAGATATGAAAAGTTTCTTATCAATTTATTTGATTAAAATCAGTTTAATTAAAGGAGTGTCTCCACCCAAAATGCAATTCATATGCAAAGAGTTTGGCCCAGGAGTCAGTAACTTGTTTTTCTGGTTACTATTCCATTTTCAAATACCATGTTTGTACTTCTAATTCTTTCTTTTAAATTTTTTTTTAATTTTTACAGATTGCATTTTCATTCATTGTACATAAATGGGGTACGTTTCATTTCTATGGTTGTGCATGATGTAGAATCATACCATTCATGTTATCATACATGTACACAGGGTAATGATACCTGTCTTATTCCACCATTTTTTATACCACTGACCCCTCCCCCTTTCCTTTCCCCCTACATAATGTAAAGTTCCTCCATTCTTCTCTCACCCCCACACCCCAACTCGATTATATATCATCATCCACTCTCAATCTCAATCTTTCAAATTTAGTTACTTTTAACAAAATACAAAGTATAAGGTCATATCTCTTAATACCAACTCCTCACAATGTGTATTCTGGTTATACATGTTTATCATACCTAAGGAATTCTCATATGACTTCCTTTTTCTTTTTAACCTCAAATAATATTTAAAGTGCTTTCTTTCACAACTTTTAATGACATCTCTGGAATTTGTAAGGAAAGAAATTATTATGCCTTCTCCATTTCCCCGCCTCTCTGGTACTGACCAACATAACTTGTCTCCCCTCCTCAGCTCTTCAATTCTTCCAGTTCATTCTGCACAAAACCACAAGTGATTTTTGCAAATCTGATCACATCACTGCTGTGATTAAAATTCTTCTATGACATCCTCTTTACCTCCACCTGGTTGGAAACCCATTATCTGGCTCTTGCCATTCTCTCTGAGCTCTTCTCATAATGTGTCTCATTTATTAACTATGACAAATCTACCCTGGTTTGTTTATAATTTGGTGAGAATCTCAAAACTTTCCTTTTTCTCTTTTCCTTTTCACTCCAGTTGTTTTCTCCCTCTGGAATATTTGTACTACAAATTTCCAGTGACAGGCTTTGCTTTATTTTTCAGACCTCTATCCAAATGCAGCTTTTTAGAAGCCATCCACTTATTACTAGTTGGTCCCCAAGGTTAGCTCCTCTAATGCCTCCTTACAGTTCTTCCTGACTCTTTTCCTTTGGCCCTTGTTTCCTTCACAACTTTGTTTATAATTCAGAAGTATTGCTCTGTTTACTATGAGTTTTATCTATCACCCTCGAAGTCTAAGCTGCTGAAAGTGAGGACTGTCTCTGTTTTTGTAGTAGAAGAATTTTCAATAATATTTAATGTCCTCTCCAAATACACCTTGTCTATTTTTGTTCTAATCCCCAATACATTGAATATTACCAACTTCTGTCATAGAAAAAAATATTTCATGTAATAATTCACTTATTGAGTTATAACAAGAGTTAAGAATGTCTTATGCAACAATTTGATGCAAAATACCTGCTTTTTCCATCAATTTACTTTCCACAACTACTAATAACAGCATTTCCATTTTGTTCATTTGCCTGAATCAACAACAAAACACTACATATTAAAGTTTAGTTAAACAATATTCTTCAAGTTTTCTAATTAGAAAATAAAATTTATTTTATCCAAATAATCAAATCCTCAACATGTATAAACAATATTTGCTTGAACTAAATTGTCAGTTCTTAAAGAAAATTGAGCAGGGACTTATTAAATAGGCAGCATAAACATATTTTCCAAAGTATGAAAATACTTTTTCATGTTTGATTTGTCTTAAAACCTTTAAAAATTTCCATGTTATGTTTCAATTTCCAATGAAAAAGAAAACTCTGCTTTCTTATATCCAAGTGTTTATTTGACTTTAAGCAAATGTTTCACCCTATGTGTTTATAGTCATATAATCATCATTTGCCAATTTTTTCCTCTTTCAAATTTGAGGGGATGCTATTAGTTTCTTTGCATCTTTGAAAGTTTTTTATTCCTCCATTATAATTATACATAATAGTGGGTTTCACAGTTACATGTTTGTACATGAATACAACAAAATTTGATCGTTTTCATTTTCTAGTACCGCCCATTTCTTTCTCTTCTTCCTTGCTTTGTCTTCTTCCTCTACTCTACTGATCTTCCCTCTAAGGGCACACTTCACACACAAACACAGAACTAGTCACCTATCTTCAGTGTGAACTCTAAACTGTTATGTGAAGTGTTTTTATTCAAATGAATGAAATAAATCTTGATGAATTTATGTATTCAACAAATCTGTAATTACATTTTTACCATATTGCTTTGGTAAACTAAAGATTTTTTTAAATTACTCTGTTTATCTAAAATTATTTGGGGGAAAAATGTAGGAAATATTTTTTATATAGCATACCTTTTAATTTAGATTGTGGTAGAACACACTTAAAACCCAAACTACAAAGTCTATCTAGGAAAAAATGAAACAAATGAACAAAATGGAAATGCTGTTATTAGTAGTTGTGGAAAGTAAATTGATGGAAAAAGCAGGTATTTTGCATCAAATTTCTTATCTTCTCATGGATACATATGATTATACTTTATATGCATATGTACAATAGGATCCAGTTTGCTTTTTAAAATAAGTTATTCAAATTATAACTATCATGAGAATAAGTGTAATTTGGAAAAATGGTGCAAAGAAAATATCAGTGGCAATAAGGAATTTAAAAAAAAAATAAACTCTAGAAAAAGAATATGTTGCACTAAATAAGCTTTCAAAAATAAAATGTTTTGTTTTAACTTTAAAGAAATGGTTGCACAATTTCTTTGTAAAATTTTTAACAGTGAAAAAAAGCATGAAGATTATTCCAGGATGGGGTAGGGTTGTAGCTGAGTGGTGGAGCACTTGTCTAGCACAGGGGAGGTACTGCGTTCGATCCTCAGCCCTACTAAAAATAAACAAATAAAATAAAGCTACTGTGTCTATCTACAACTAAAAAAAGTTATACAAAATTATTCCAGAATCAAAAAGAGAGAATGGGAGAATAGGTTACAGGGTAGAATAAGAGGTACATCATGATTAGGTTGAAGTACATTACTATCAGAAAACAGCTTTAAATTCCACTGAGACCAAATCTCTTGAAGTGTGTAGTGTTTGAATAGCTCTTTCCTAGTCAACATAATTGTTGCAGTCTTCAAATAAACTGTTAGTATATATGGAATGAGTTTTCTTTACACTTGATCGACTGCCACATAAAGCAGCTTAGCCACAGGGCAGCATTAAAATGAGACCCTGAGTATTCTACAGTAGGAATAATTTAGTATCTGAGTAATTATCAAGGAATCTTGGGGATAAATATTAAAAGAGAAAGGGAAGAAAAATAAGACACACTGGACCAAATTCTATTACTAGTAATTGTGGAAGGTAAATTGAAGGGGAATTAGATACATGGGGAATGGTTTGTACTTTTAATGTTCCTACATTTTAATGTCCTCCTTGTCTACCTCACCTGGCTAACACCTCCTCAATATTCAAAACCAGTCCTAGATACCACAGAAATCTTGACATACTTCTTTTTTCCATGTTTTATAACCAATTTCCCAACTCCACCCTACCATATCCACACATTCCAATTTATTTTACTGCTTTTCCTACATAGTCCTATAGTACCTTTTGTTTATCTCTATCAAGCTAGTTTAATGATAGAACAAAATGTATTAATGTACTAAAACATGCATTTCTTTGTTTTTTCCTACAAAGTGATCCCCTTTAGAAAGTGCTTGTCATACTGCTAGCACCTAAAAGTTACAAAGTGATCACTGAATGAATGAAAATGAAACTATCTAGGAGACTTCCCATTGTATCTGTAGATTTTGGTCCAGAGGTAAAGGGCATAGTAGACAGCAGCAAATGTAAAATACAGAAGACGATGAGGGAACAATTTTGGTGCACTTAAAATCTGTTCCATGAACTCTGAAACTCTAACTTCTGTAATTCCATTGTGCATCTGATCTATGTGTCACAAGTTTGAATTTATGATACAGTTTTAAAGTCAGAAATCATATTAATTTACCTTAAAAAAGAAAACAAAACCTCAGGAACCTTTGAAGGAATGTTCTGTAATCAGTTTTCTATCTCTTACATGCCCAGTGAGTAAGGATTATGAGAATCTTGGCTTTCTAACTTAAAATATGAAAGCAAATAAAAGGGCTTGTCAAATCCTTCTGTACTTTTTCTTTTATTATTTTATGATGGTTTTTCCCCCTGTATTCAGTTATTTTACTTTCTCTGAATCATTTTTTGCAATGCTTCTTTATACTTTGAAGCAAAAATGTAACACATTTTCCCAATTACTTCATGCCCTTTTCATGTACTATGTTCAGAGATTTATTAAAGTTATGAAATGGGCAAAGTACACATTAGTTAACTGAGTACAGGACAGATTGGTTGGCAGAGTCTCAAAGGCTGAGGCATGTGAAGGACTGCCTGGGGGAGGAGGCATAACTGTACAGAAGGAAAAGAGGTAGACTGAAAAGACAGAGACTTAGTGGATAAAAACAGATCAGTTTCAACTTTGGATCAAATCTTAGCTACCAAAGGCCAAAAATGAAAACTATTTACTAACCTGTTTTTGAACTTACATGTACAAAGTTTCTTCTTCCTTAAAAGAATTTCAGTTTGCAACGTTAAATATTTAGTTTTAGTTTTAAATTGTATGCAGGCAAGGGCAGCATATGCTTTTCCAGAATATGCCTAAATTTACAGTGAACAAGGCCTGCCTTAGCACACCTCTCACTTTCCCACCATCCCTGAGGATGATTTCTCCTCCCCTGGTCGCTCACTGGAGTGCTTCATCCAATTTATCTACTCTACCTGGGAGCACCTGGTGTTCAAGAATTTCCCTGTCCTTTTCTTATTCTGCTTACCATCCATTTCCAATGTCCCCCACTAAAATGGTTAGAGAGACATCGTCAGGTTACAATAAGCCATAAGAAATAATGAAGGATAATTAAAGTATTGATTCAGAATTTTTGTTATTCCATGTAAATTACAGATTTGTGGAATTCATGGCAATATCAACTTGCAAAGTACTTTATTTTATTTTATTTTATTTTTAATTTTTTTTATTTACTTATTGATTCATTGAAAACAAATGGAGTACAGCTATTGTTTCACTGGCTGTACACAAAGTAGAGTCACACCATCTGTGCGTTCATGCATGTACACAGGGCAATGGTATCTGTCACACATTCTGTTATTATTTTTACCCCCCTCCCGCCCCCACCCCTCCCTTCCCTCTATGCTATCTATCCTTCCTCCATTCTTGCCACCCTTCCCCCCAACATTATGCATCATCATTCATTTATCAGAGAGACCATTCAGCCTTTGGCTTTTTGGGATTGGCTGATCTCACTTAGCATAACAGTCTCCAACATCATCCATTTACCTACAAATGCCATAATTTTATTCTTCTTTATGGCTGAGTAATATTCCATTGTGTATATATACCACAGTTTCTTTATCCATTCATCTACTGAAGGGCATCTAGGTTGATTCCATAATCTAGCTATTGTGAATTGAGCAGCTATGAACATTGATGTGGCTGCATCACTGAGGCAATCTGATTTTAAGTCCTTTGGGTATAAGCCAAGGAGTGGGATAGCAGGGTCAAATGGTGGATCCATTCCAAGTTTTCTAAGGAATCTCCACACTGCTTTCCAGAGTGGCTGCACCAACTTGCACTCCCACCAGCAATGTATGAGTGTACCCTTTTCCCCACATGTTCGCCAACACCTGTTGTTGCCTGTGTTCTTAATAAAAGACATTCTAATTAGGGTAAGATGAAATCTTAAGGTGGTTTTGATTTGCAGTTCTCTTATAACAAGGGATGTTGAACATTTTTTCATAAATCTGTTGATTGCTTGTAGATCTTCCTCTGTAAAGTGTCTGTTCATTTCCTTGGCCCATTTATTGATTGGGTTATTGGTGTTCGTGGTGTAAAGATTTTTGAGTACTTGGTAGATTCTGGAGATTAGTGCTCTGTCCGAAGTGTGTGTGGCAAAGATTTTCTCCCACTCTGAAGGCTCTCTCTTCACATTGCTGATTGTTTCCTTTGCTGAGAAGAAGCTTTTTAGTTTGACTCTATCCCAATCATTGATTCGTGCTTTTATTTCTTGTGCTTTGGGAGTCATGTTAAGGAAATCTGGTCCTAGGCCAACATGATGAAGATTTGGACCTATTTTCTCTTCTATTAGGTGCAGAGTCTCTGGTCTGATTTCTAGGTCCTTGATCCACTTTGAGTTGAGTTTTGTACAGGGTGAGAGATATGGGTTTAGTTTCATTTTGCTGCATATGGATTTCCAGTTTTCCCAGCACCATTTGTTGAAGAGGCTATCTTTTCTCCATTGCAAGTTTTGGCCTCCTTTGTCAAGTATGAGATACCTGTATTTATGTGGGTTTGTCTCTGTGTCCTCTATTCTGTACCATTGATCTACCTGTCTATTTTGGTACCAATATCATGCTGTTTTTGTTACTATTGCTCTGTAGTATAGTTGAAGGTCTGGTATTGTGAAACCCCCTGCTTTGCTCTTCTTGCTAAGGATTGCTTTAGCAATTCTGGGTCTCTTATTCCTCCAAATGAATTTCATGATTGCTTTGCAAAGTATTTTAGAAGAAGAGAAGATATTAAAGGCAATTGAGATATTGCATGACTCTAATCCCATCATATAGGTAAAAACCCATACACCTATTTCTGTTTATGTAGGGTTTGGGGAGGAATGGGGGAATTTTATTTGTCACACTGAAATTAAAAAACATAAATTTTGGGATAATAAACTCACTTTTTTGGATAAGACAATGATATATGTATACATATACATATATCATTTATATGTATGTATGTATATCTTTATAAAGAGCAATTTTTATATGTATATGTATATATACATATAAACTTTTATATGTATATCTTTATAAAGAGCAATTTTTATTTATGTATATTTAATTTTTAGATGATATAGAATGTCATTTTTTTCCATACTATGGTTAACTCAAATTTAAGAATATTTTATACTTGAAACAATGTATTTTGTAGCAAAGTAATTCTCCTTCCCACAACTGAAATGGAATCTCCCAATCTTTAATCTATAAGGTATTCTAGACCTAAAGAACATTTTTGCCCTGGAACCTCCAGGATTAGAAAATCCATATCTCCAATAACACCATAAGCCAGCACATATTTCAACTGGACATAGTTCAATAGAGTTTTAATCAGTTTACTTTAATTATCTTGTCATTTCTGGGCTGTGGCATAGTCACGGATAGTACTGGATTGGTAAATCCTTAATTTCAAAGAGCTACTGGAAAAGCTTAGTTATAATACATTCCAAAAAGCAGAAATCCTGCTTTGATTAAGGAACTGTTATTTATACTTTGTCCTGTACATCTGGGCCAATTCTCAGCAGCCCAGGGTCTCTCCTGGGGCCAAGATCTTTTTCGTGGAGAAAGCAACTGATGCTCCTACACAACTCAGAACATGAATGCAGACTAGGCACTGCATTCAAGGTGCCACTTGGTCCCCAACATAGTAAGAAAGGGAGAACAAGCAGAAGGTTGTGTTTTATAAAGTTTCCCTGCTATTGTTATTCTTTAGTAAGGAGTATTGGTTTTCGGAGGAATGTTCACTCTTATCAAGGCAGAAGAAATTTATGAAATGTTTATATTTTGTGTGTAGATGAGTAGAGAAGATTGTGGTAGTGTTCAAAACTATATCAATCTCTCAATTTAGCATTCAATATTCAATGAGGAAAATAAAAACAGAAGCAGGTGTTGACATATATATGAATACTTTTAGTGATCAAGGCTAATCTGCTTAGTAAAATTTCTATTAGGCATAACAAACTAATGGAAGAGGTAAAATTTTAAGCAAGTTTCAGGACTTTCTAACAAACAAGGAATAAAATAGGAGTCCTATATCCACTGAAAATTCATTAAATTTTTCTTATGGGCTTACTGTATTACATGTGGGCTGATGACTATTATCAGTCTAGTATTATTTAAAATAATATTTCAAATTCTAGAATTCTGCTTTATCTGTTAGAAATACAGCCAGATAAGAGTCATTTCCATTACAGCATGGATGTGCTATTGCTTAATTTACCAGCAGGGACTGATATCACTTTTAAACACACATTGACGACAAGTAAAATACAAATGAAGCAAGGCAGGTGGAGTCAGTTATGCAAATCAGGAATTTAAATCACTTATTGAATTATCATGTATACTGTGCTTCACTCCATTTTTAATATTTCAAATTCCACTTTTCAATCACTTACACAACTCAATTTAACTTGGCGTCAATCCTTCATTTTGAAAAATTACCTAAAAATAAAATAAATCTTCCTTACATGGTAAATGATAAATACATAAAAACTCAGTAAATAGTATATAAATTGTAAAACATTAAAAGCATTCTCATAAAGTAAGAGAAAACAAAAACATTTACTTAAGGAAAAAGAAAGGTTGGTATGATTGGCATTATTCACATTGTTTTAGAAATTTTTGCAAATGCAGTAATACTTCATTTTAAAATTCCAATTATGAATTATGACAGTTATATGTGCAAGAAAATGATCTTCCACCTAGTTCTAAAAGTAACCAAATAATGCTATGTACATATATGAATATACCATAGTAAATGCATGAATAAAAGCATAAAATAAGTAATGAATAAATAAGTACATACAGTCTTTTTTTAAAGTATCTAAATACATGTGTGGATGTAAATCAGTGGCAGAGCACTTGTCTAGCACGTGAAAAGTCTCGAATTTAAATCCCAGTACTGGAAAAAATATGTGGCTGGATATAAGGTTTACAAACTAATAAGCAATAATGTATTAGAAAATTAACTTTAAAGAGGTCCATTCTATGTATATGTATGAATATGCAAATTGTATGATTCTGCTTTGTGTACAACCAGAAAAATGACAGTTGTACTCTATTTGTGTACACTGAACTAAAATTTAAAAAAAGGTACACTCTATCAAAACGTATTGAACTCCTTGAAATAACTTTTTAAAAAATTTTAAGAATATAATTGAAAAAAAATCTGCATTTATTTTCTTGATTGGAAGAACTTCAAAGGAGAAAAGTTTTGTAACATTTGCTAATATTCTTCAGGGTCTAAATACTGTATTGTATTCACTCCTACAATATGTATAATCAGAAAAATGAGAAATTGCACTCCATTTATGCTGATCAATCAAAATGTATGAATGCATTATACTGTTATGTACAAATAATTAGAGCAAATAAAAAAATTTGAGAATGTTTTCATTATGTAAAGAGTTTGGGGAAATTATGAATATTATTCAATTGAAACTAAAATGTTGATCAGGTATTTATTACATATCTAGGTACCTATCATGAATTAGAAAAGCAGACTTCCTCTGAATAAAAATTTTCACGCATTGGTAATTATTGGTAGAATTAAATTTAATGAGAAACTTAGAATTTGTTTTACTGGTATCAGAAAAAAATCCTTGTGCTTATGTTTACTAATCCTAAAGACTGTTTTCAGAGAATACACCTTATAGATAACCACAGGAAAAAAGAAACCAAATTAAAAGGTTGAACATTTCAAATACTGTATATTCAATTACGTTTCAAATTGATGTGATCTTGTCTTTCTAATAATACAAGTAACCCTTTTCTACAAGACTTTTAAGGCCTTGTCAATATTATTTGTAAACAGCATCATTTGTAAATGATTATTTTTTAGGAAGAGTTAAAATTCTATCTGAAATAAGTCCAATTATCATGATTTGAGTCTTTCATTGATTATATATATTCACATACCTCTTAATACTTTCACATAAAGCATTTTGATGAAACTTGTAAGCAAAAAAGTAGATTGAATTTTATGATAATTACATGGGAAATGATCATAACAGATTAGTTTTCAGAAGCACTTATTGAAACATTTTCTTAAATTATATATTAAAAAAAATTATGAATAGTCAGGTATGCCATTCAAATAAGGTAATCACATTTTCAATATAAAAAATGTCAAAAGCCACTCACACTAAGCTACAGACTACTAATTAAATCACATTTCTAGACTAAATTTCAATTATTACTGTGAAAAACAGCACTAACAGATGTTTCCTAATATACTTATGTGGAAAAAACTTCTGTGTTTTAATCTTACCTTCGGCTGTACAAACAGTCCATAATATAAACCAAATAATCTTTGCAAGCAGACTCATGTTTTCAGTCTTTTAAGGGCACATTTATTAGCTGAGAGTGCTCACAGGGTCCAGTTCTCCTCTGTTAAATATTGTGATCAGTGCAGGAAATCCCTTGCTTCTAAAGGAAGTTGAAACAGCTTGGGAAATAACGGATGACTTGATGCTCCACCCATCAGAAACTTTCACAAAGCAAACAGAAAAAATTTAAAAAAAAAACCACCACTAACCCCAGCAGTGCCAGAATTTGACCCGGATTCTTCCCGCACTCCCACTGAATGCTGATGCTGTGACCTCTCTTTGATTTGTTCCAGTAAACCCACGTATGTTCTTTGCTGGAACAAGCTCAGGTCTTCTTCTAGAAGCAGAAACTGGATGTAGCCTCTGGATTTCATAAACTCTCCAGTAATCCAACTCTGTTCAGTTCTGAAGCATATAAACCACAGAATGGGAAGTAATGGAAGGTCTTTTTAAAATCATTTACAGAGCTTCAGTTTAGGCAGGGGTTTCACAATCAACTCTCAGACAACAGAAGCAAGCAACAGTCCTGTCTGATTTGGGGAACTTACTTTTCCAGCAATTTGTGAAATCCGTCTAAACGACTTTATACTATACATATGTGAAGCAACTGGCTGACTCTGACATAAATGAGTTTACTCTTTCAAGAAAATTTTAAATGTTTTTTAAAGACTTGGTACTTGGGTATAATATGCATAAAGAGAATATAAGCAAATTATTTGCTGAATATTAAAGTGAAGACACCCATGCAACCACCATCAAGGTTAAATCACTGAACATCACCATCTCCCAAGCACCGCAGTACTGTCTTTCAGTCAGTGCCTGCGTCCTCCCAGGCTCCCCATACAAATGACTATTATCAATATCTCTTAGAACCTGTGATATATTTACCTGTTTCTTGTACTTCACATAAATGGAAAACAAGTCATTTGCTAGTGTGTTTATTTTTTCACTAAAAATTATGTTTGGGATAGTCAACAACATTGTGGGATACAGTTTACAGATTCTTAATTCTTAATTCTATTTAATATCCTTTGTTTGGAATATCCACTACTTAAAATTTATCAGTGTACTTTTGAATGGGTATATGGGTAGATTCCAGTTTGGAGCTAATACAAATAGTGCTGCTAGGAACATTAAATTATGTGGGTTTTGGAAAAAACTTGTCCACGTTTCTAGGGAGTACTATGTAGGAGTGGACCATCAGTCCATAATTTACGTTTAGGTGTAGTATATAATATCAGACAGATTTCCAAACTGGTTATACCAACTGACATTCCCCTCATTCAATCTTTGTAATTTTAGCCTTTATGGTGAGCATAAAGCAAAAGAATTTTCCTGATGACTAATGAAGTTGAAAAGCTGTCTTATAAGTAACTAGTCATTTAAATATCCTCTTGGTAAAGTGTCTATTCACGACTTTTGCATTTTTCTTTTTGGTGAGTTATCTTTCTTTTCTTGTTGCATTTTAGGAATTCTTTACCTGTTCTAGCTATGAGAACATTTTCTAACATATGTAGTATAAATCCTGTACCCAGTCCTTGACCTGTCATTTTTCTCAGTATTATATGTCTTTTAATAAGCAAAACATTAATTTAAAATAGAGTAGGTCTTCAAATTTTTGTAATATCATCATTTCATTTTGTGTGCTTCCTTACTTATGGCCAGGACACTGTGGTTTTCTCCTAAAAGAATTATTTTTTGTTTCACATTGCTTCACCTAGCTGCTATTGACTTTGGCTGGGGAGGTAAAAAATGACTCCAGATGTTGTAACTCAACCTGTGGGTCTTTGTCCCTTCTGGAGGGGGTAAGGCCAACAAGGTAACCAATGCCCTCAGGAGAGCAAGTTCCAGACCAGTCTCAAATTTATTAAAGAATTACAGCACTTTTATAGAAGAGGGGAGTCTGAGAACAAAGAACAGGTAGTGTAACATGATAGGTACAGGTAGTGTAAGGATGATGGTTCAATTAGGTAGTATAAAACAAGGATGGTTCAATTAGGAGTCACACAGTTTACCAAAGGGAGGAGGGAGAGAGGAGGACAAGGGAAGCTAACCTGGGGCAATGGCCATTGGTGGGTCAGATCACTTGGGAGTTTTCTCCACAAGCATGAGCAATCCTGAGTGTTAGATCAAGGATTATACCTTTCTGCAGCCTGAGAGCATATACCTCAGTGGTTTATTTCTGTATCCCCACATCTCCCCCCTTTCTTTTTTAAACTGTGAGCTCCTTGTTGAATGGCTCAATAACAGCAACACTGGCATGACAATAGGTGAGGTAGACTTCAGCATGGAAGAAAAAAATCTTAAAGTCTTTGGCAGCTTAACAAGATATGAAGTTACAGTAGTACAGCAATACATGAGGCAAACTTCATAAGTACAATCTTAAAATTTCAGTAGTACAACAAATACAGTGACTTCATTAGTAAAGTGATAACAATTCAGTAGTAAAACAATAAAGTGAATTTCATTAGTAAGGTGATAACAATTCAGTACTAAACTTAACAACCATATTATTGATTAGTGAGGGCAGCTACAAACGCTTGTGGGTTCCCTTTTTCTCCTCTAATAGATGCTGATAGGGCTTTAACCATTAACTGTTGCTGTTGTTTCTGTTCTAGCAGCTGTCTTTTGAAAAGATTATAAATGCATTGACATCCACAGAGGCAAAGAAATAACAGAAATTTACTAAGCATTCCACTAATGAACAGACCTTTTAACCAAGCAATATTTGGTAGCCAAGATGCTAACCAATCCCATAATTCTGAACTTCCTTCATATTGTCTTATGTTAGCAAGTATGTCTTTAAGGTGAGCGAGTTCTTGTGCAATTGAATCACTGTTATCACTGAGATTAAAACAACACATATTTTTTACTTCCTTGCAGCTTTTGTGAATTAACAATAGCAAATAATCAATTGCTGCTCTGTTATCGAGAATAGCTTGTCTATGTTGTTATTGCTCATCATTCAATAAAGCTATGGCAGTAGAGGTGTAGTTAATATTTTTTACCATAGTACAAACCAGTTTTGCAACTGTCTTATAGGCTCCCACTGAGAGGCCTGGGATGCCTACAAGGGAAAAGGTCAAGGCAGTATACTCTGTCTTGAGATGTACCGAGTCATCACAGTCTTCTTTACGCTGTATAGATCTCTTGCGAATTCTTTTTGTGGGATGGTAGTTGACAAGCTTATCATGAGAAGGAAGAAAAGCAGTTAATCGGCTAAGACAACAGCGAGTGACATGGGTCATGTATGCTGGAATATAATTGAGAGTATATGACCCACAAGAGAAAAACCAGCCAGTCGGCAAAGGAATATGTGTATTTGCATAATTAATTGGTTCAATATTAGTACAGTTAAAGGAAGGATCACCAAAACGTTTACAGTTGCTTTTACAATTTTGAATTTCTGCACAGGTGTCATTACTATTGAAGGCGACAGTGGGAGTGAGTAACTCCATTGCATTAGCAGGTTTTGTGGACTAGGGATGATGACCCCAATCATATGAATCCTTATAGGAGATGTTCTTCTTAATATTGGAAAATATAGTCATGTTAGCTATTTCCTGTGCTGGACGACAGACTGGGAGAAGGCATGAGCCTATTATCATACCTATATGAACATCCTGATGAGGACAAATCTCAGAAGTATTTACTACCTCTGCCAAATGAACCCATATGTTATATTGCATGTGAGCATCTAAAGGAATGGGCATGGCATGGGCAACATTTGAGTTAGCAGTAATAATAGCACACATTAAAAGAAATAAAGTCCTGGCTCCTGAATTTGCATCTGGAGCCATGGTCGCTGCTTTATCTGCGAGGTTTCTGATGTCTCCCCATGTGATGTTTTGCACACAGCGGCAGTGTCTCGTACTTCGAGGGCAATGTGGTCCACTTCCTTGAGGGCACTGGTTATTCAGTGACAAATTCTCCATCTGATGAGTCGGGGGCCTGGACATGAGGACAAATGTTCCTGGCCGGTACCCACAGAGACTTTTCTGCAGCTTCTGGAAAGACACAAGCAAATCCTCTGCCCTGGGTTAGCAATGGGTGTGGACCATGCCATGTGTTAGTTAGTGGGTCCTCCACCAAACTAGCAGCAGTGGAGTTGGGGGTGGCATTAGAGCACCCCAGTGCTTATGAATAGGAGGAAGACCTTTATCATCAAAGGTGAGAAAATTTAATGTAAAAAGGGCTTGCACAGTTAAATTTAAAGTAAAATGCAGGGGTGTATCCCCCCTTTCCTTTTAAATTTGTAGCTTGAGTATTCTATTAGCTCATTCAATGATTCCTTGGCCTTGGGGATTATAGGATATACCTGATGTGTATCAATATTAAAATTCTTTAGAAAAATTTGAAAGATAGAGGCAACTTAGCAATCTCATTTAATGGGCCAAGGAACTCTAATGGAGCGTAAAGGCAAGAGAGAGGGCCCTGTTTATAAAAAGTCAAAAATCTAAAGTAAATAAGGCTATTTGTAGCTGTGCAGAGGGTGCCTTTGGAGGGTGATTATTATCTCTTTTTAATTTGTTTTTTGAGTGAAAGTATTACAACAAGAATTTTATATTAATATATACATAAAATTCTTGTTGTAATATATATATATAAATAAAAAATTCTTGTTGTAATACAAATAAAGTCTGACTTACTTTGGAACCATTCTGACATGAAGTAACGTGGGAGGTCGAGCCTTAATTTAGGTGAGGCAGGGCTCTTTATAGATCTTAGACAAAGCATTTTAAATATGAAGTTAATTTTTGTCTCCTTTGCCATAACCAGTGTGACCAAGCTTGTAGGTTCAGTGAGGGACAAAGGAGGACTGGAAAATAACGATTTACAAATACGGATTCTGAAGATTAAGCTGGGATCAGATGGAACTTTATTTTCTGATGGAGATGTTGATCTAAAGGGTTATGCTAGCAATCTTTACTTATATGTGTTTTATAAGCAGGTTAAAGGCTATGTAAGCATTATTTTTTGTATTTAGGAAAATGCCAGTTGCATAGTGCAATGTTAGGAGCTTTGTATAGCTCTTAAGGAAGTCTATTGTTTAGAGTTACTATAAGGTGGGCAGGAACCAGAGAAATGGAACTGGTGAAATATCACTGTTGTCTAGCAAAATAATTTTGCTTAGGAGCAGCAAAGTCAGGGTTGATAGGACTTTTGCATAACGCCTCCTTATGTAGGGCATGGCCACAATAGCTAGTTATCCTGTGTCTTTGCATAGGAACATTCTTATAGCCATGAGGTCATCAGAGATTCCCAATCTTCTTGTTCTATCCTCTGTTGTCACATTTTACACTCTTTATTAAATGTCATCTTATAAAGTTTGCACATATTGCTTTCAGAGTTTATATTAGCATTAATTAACATTATATATGATTATGTCTAAAATATAAATTAAAGAAAGGCTGAGAAAATCTTTAATTCCTCTTCTGTTCACCAAAGTAGCAAAATGTTTTTATATTTTATAATATAAACTTCTAAGTAGTTTAGGTTCTTTTCTTTCTTTAAAAATTATATGCTTTAAAATATTATCTCAGTATAAAAAGACAACATATACCTTATTGATAATATTATTTTAAGTGATATAAGTTAAACTGCAGGAAATTTTTATTATTCTTATAAGGTTAAAATTACCATTACAGATAAACTTAGTCTGGAGAACAGCAATTTGTCAATGATATTCTTTTAAACTCTCTGCTCAAAGGACTTGCTACACCTGGAAAATATGAAAACATTTAGCATACAAAGAAGAGTAATAACACAATTATTTAGATGTTAACCAAATTTTGTTTTTAGGGAAAAATTAGGCTCTGTAACATAGTACAATACTCTAGCAGTTGTTGTTTTATCATAATTGTATAAACCTCAATTTTTAATACTAATTGTTCTAAAGGATAAAATTTAACAGTCATAACGTTAAGAGTAAATTAGTGTTTTTTAAGAAATCCTTGCCATTTTGACATATGGATTATATTTTAGTTTATATTAGCCCATTAATATTTGATCTTAGGGAAACCCTTGAATTAGCTTTTAATTGATCATGTCTCACACATATAACCAACTCAGTTACACACAAACTTGTTGAAATTTGCCATTTACTTACACATAGACTTTCTTAACACTTACTTAGACCCTCATGTATTTCATCACAGACTTTCCAATCAAGAAACATTTTTTTCTTTCTTCTACCAAATATATTTCCATGCCTAGAGTCTTTTATATTTTCCTTCCCTATCTGCTAACATTGTTTATTCACATTTTGAAGCAACCCTTATGAAATTTATGAGACAAATTACTCTATGTTATTTATAGTACTTTAATTGAATCACAGTTGAAATCTTTGGATCCCTTTGTATATAGAATGATACCTGTTAGGATTTTACTTCATAACCTTGCTTTTAATGAAAACATTAAGCAAATTTTAAACCCTTTCATTTCACAATCCATGCAAACACCAGCAATGTTCAAGTATGTGGTCCTGGAATTTAAGGAGCTAAAATTATCAGATTTTACTTAAGAGTTAACATTTAACTTTGCTTATTAAAAGACTATAGTCACTCCAAATTTATTTATCTTATCAAACTGAAAGTTTATGCTTTTAACCAGAATCTCTCTAGTTCACCTTATCCTTTAGCCTCTGGTAACCTCCATTCTCCTCTTTATTTCCATGAATTAAATTTTTTCACATTCTACATGTAAGTGAGACCACGTAGTATTTGTATTTCTGTGCCTGGTTCTTTGCATTTAGCATAATATACTCCAGGTTCATCCACATTATCACAAATAACAAAATTTCCTTCTCTTAAAAGGAAGAATAATATTCTTTTGTGTCTATTCTATATTTTCTTTATGTATTCAACTATTGCTGGGATACATATGTTGGTTTCCTATCTTGAATACTGTGATTAATGATGAAATGACCAGAGATATATTTTTGTGATGTTGATTTAAATTTGTTTGGATATATACTCAGAAGTGGGATTGAATATTGCAGCTCTAGGGTTTTTTGTTTGTTTTGTTTGTTTGTAAACTGTCTTGTAGTTTTTCATACTGGTTGTACTAATTTGCTTTCCCATCAACAGTATCCCAGTGTTCCCTTTTCTCTACTTTTATCTTCTCAGTATAATCACTCTAATGGCCTTAGGTGACATATCTCGCTGTGGTTTCGTGTTGAACTACTCTAATGGTTACTCATGTTGAACATTTGTTTTCATCACCTGTAGTCATTTGTATAGCTGGTATTGAGAAATAACTATTCAGATCCTTACTGGGTGTTTTGTTTCTTGTTTTCATTTAGGGGTATTTTTGGGGGGTTGAAGTGCTGGAAATTGAATATAAGGCCTCTCACATTTAAACACAACACTACAAACTGAGCTGCACCCTCACCATCTTTACTCCTTTTTAAATCAAAATATATATTTTCGGGTTATTAATTTGAGTTCCGTATGTATTTTGGATACTAACTCTTTTTCAAATGGTTGGCAAACATTTCCTTCCATTTGCATGTTGTCTCTTCAACTCTATTAATTGTTTCCTTGGCTGTGTAGATTCTTTGGTAGACTCCCATTTGTCTACCTTCATTCTTGTTCTTTATGCTTTAGAGATCATATCCACAAAATTATTGACTATACCACTTATTTGAATCTTTCCCCATAGATTTTCTTCAAGTAGTTTCATTATTACAGATGATATATTTATGTCCTGAAAACATTTTAAGTTGATTATTGTATATCTTGCAAGGCTCCAAAATCATTCTTCTGAATGTGAATATCCAGTTTCCCCAGAATGATTTATTTAGACTGTTCCTGTTCTTTGCCCATTGTGTGTCCTTGAAACCTTTGGGAAAAATCAAGTGGCCATAAATGTTTTTGTTTATTTCTGATCTTTGTCTCCATTTCCATTTGTCTGTATGGTTGATTTTATGTAAGTACGATGATGTTTGAATTAAAATTTCTATGTAACATATTTTAAGGTCAGGGAATATGATGCCTCCAATTTTGTTCTTTTTGTTCAAAATTACTCTGGCTATTTGGAACATTCTTATGTTCCCATAAAAATGTTAAATTCCTTTTGTATTTCTGTGAAAATTGCCTTTAGAATGTTAATAGATATTGCATTGAATTGGTAGATTTTTTGGAATAGTTTGAACATTTTCACAATATTAATTTTTCTAATTTATGAGCATGTGATATCTTTCTACTTGTTTGTGTTTTTATCAATTTCTGTTCATCAATGTTTTATAGTTTAGGGTTACTTTTTTTCACTTTTTGATTAAATTTATATTCCAGAATTTGATATGATATGGGATTGCTTAACATTTTTTTACACAACTCATTGTTATTGTATAGAATTCCTGATTTTCCCGTGTTGATTTTACATTCTGAAATGCTACAGAATTTGTTTATCATTTCTAACAAATTCTTGGAAGAGTTTTTAGGATTTTCTTTATACAAGATCATGTCATCAAGAGACAATTTCACTGCTTCCTTTCCAATTGGGCTGCCTTTAATTTCTTTGCTTCCTCTCTGCTCCATCAAGTCCCGCAGCACTAAGTAGAAAACAAGTGGTGAAAACAAATGTGCTTTTCTTGTCACCGATCTTAGAGAAAAAGCTTTCAATTTTTCATCATTAAGCATAGTTCTAGCTGTAGGCTTGTCCCATAAATTCCTCCTGTACCTAATGTATTGAAAGATCTTATTATGTAAGAATAATGAATTTTGTCAAACACTGCATCTTCTAAGATGATAATGTGATTTTTTACCTTTATTTGATTAATGCAATATATCACATTCTTCTTCTGTGTGTATTATACCATCCTTGCATCCCATGATTAATCATACTTGATCATAGTGGATAATTTGTTAGTATTTTGTTGAATTCAGTTTGGTAGTATTTCATTGAAGATTTATATTTTATATTATATAATAATATAAATTTAAATTATATGTATAAATATATATATACATATATATATGTATATATATATATGTTCATAAATGATTCTGGCTGTTGACCTTACAGTTTCTGCATGGTATCAGGATCATGCTGGCCTTGGAAAATGAGTTTTTAAAGTCTCCTTTACTCCAATTATTTGGAGTTTGAGAATAATTAGTATTCTTCTTTAGATGCTCAGTAAAATTCAGCTATTAATCCATCAGAAATTTTCTTTCATGGGATACTTTTAAAATTGCTGAATCAATCTCTTATTCACTTCTGATCTATTCCTGTTTTCCATTTCTTCATCACTCAATCTTTGTAGAGTGTGTGTGTTTAGTGATATACCCATGTCTTACCTTGTCCAAATTATTGGATATATAATTGCACTTATGACCTCTTATAACCTTTTATATCTGTGTGTTATCAGTTGTAATACCTCCTTTTCATATCTGACTTTATATATTTGAGTCTTCTTTGTGTCATTGCTTAGTTAAGCATTTGTTTCTTGTTTATTTTTATTATGATTTTTTCTATTGTTTTCCTATAATCTATTGTCATTTATTCTGCTCTATTTTTGTCTGTTTCCTTATGCTAAGTTTGGACTCCATCTTCTTTTTTCTAGCTCCTTGAGGTGCAGTATGTGATTTTGAGCTCTTTAAAAAAGTACCGGCATATTTCTCCATGAATTTCCCTGTTAGAACCTGTTGATTGAGAGTGGGCCTTGATATTCCCTTCTATTACATTCTTGCAGTTTATCTCTCCATTCTGATCATGCAATGATTGCATTATATTATTTTGGTTCTCTGATCTTGGGTGAATGTACATTTACATTTACAATTGTTATATCCTCTTGATAAATTGACCCCTTTATCATATGCAATATCCTTTGTCTTTCTGACAATCTAGTTCATATGATATGGGTACTCCTTCTCTTCTTTGGTTTTCATTGGTATGGAATACCTGTTTCCATTACATTACTTTCAATCTATAGGCACTCTTAAAGGTGAGGTGTCTTGTATAACGCATACAGTTATGTCCTTTTTTTCCCCATCCATTAAGGCACTCTGTGTCTTTGCAGAATTGAAACCTCTTACATTCAAGGTAATTATTAGTTGGTGAGGACATGCTACAAGTTCTGACTTTGTTTCTAGTTGTTTTGTAGATCATTTGTTTCTTCCTTCTTTTTTTGGTGTCCTCCTTCTTAGTTTGATGGGAGTCATATGCTTTGAATCCTTTCCTTTCATATTTTGTGAAACTATTGTAGGGTTTTCCTTTGTGGGTACTATAAGGATTACATAACATATACTTACACAGGCTATTTTAAGCTTGCAATAAAATCACTTTAATCATATGAGTATGTTTTTGTCCCCACCACCACATTATATGATTTTGATGTCAGAAGTTTCATCTGTTATTATACTTTAACAATCTATTGTAACTATGATTGCTTATAATAGTTTTGACTTTTAACATTTATGTTAGAGATGAAATTTGCTCTACACACCACCATTACATTCCTGGAGTGTTATGAATATGGCTACACGTTAAATAATAAATATGTTTACTATCCAGCTTTGTTCTTGCATATGCTTTAAGTTAATTATTAGCAGCCTTTTGTTTAAACTTTGAAAAGGTTGCTTTAGTGATTCCTGTAAGGCAGGCCTACTGATGATGATATCCTTTAGCTTTTGTTTTTCTAAGAATGTTATCTCTCTCAAGCTCTTGCAAAGTGCTGAAAACAGCACCGTCAACCTAGGATTCAATATTCAGTAAAAGAACATGTATGAAAATAAAGCTCGAAGTCTTTTCAGAAATATAAAAGCTGAAGGAATTTATCAGCAAGAGATCCACACTACTAAAAGTGGTGCAGAAAGAATTCAGACAGAAGAAAAATGATCGACTCAGAAATATGGATCTACTCCAAGGAACAGAGAACACTGAAAATGGAAATTGTTGCTACATTTCTTATTGGATGCTAATGAAACATCAATATAAATTTTAAATGTCTCAAAGTCAGTTCTTCTGTTTCACCAGTCACATCTCAAGGATACTGTGTTGTGCATATGGATAGGGAGTATTATGCTAACCAGCACAAATATAGAGCATTTCCATTATCACAGAAGTATTGGTATGATAAGCTGTCTAAATGATATGATTGTGCTCAGGAAAGGATAGAAAAGAAAGCATCATTTTCCATATGATGATCCTGATATATATTCAAAAGAGCAGGATATAAAACATCATAAATTATTAATAATGAACTAGTAGGTACATCTGATAGGTAAACCAATTTAACTCAGTTCTTAAGCATCAAGGATATAAGTGACATAATTTACGTACAAGGATTCCGTCATTTATTATTCAGTGTGGTTTTACTTTTTCAGCTGTCATGCTTTGGGCTTTTCTGTCTATACCTGGACACAACCAACTTTAGGAGCATGGTTCATACAAGTTAAAACACAGTAGGAATTAAGGCTGCAAAACAAAAGAATTCTGTTCATTATCCTTTAAACTCATTATCCTTTCTGACTCAAACAATGAACATCTTGTTATTTTCTGATTTTAGGCCAATTTTTTTTTCCACTTACTCAGATGGTCATCTTTCCCTTGTGTTAAAAAGAGCTAAAAATATCCTCAATTTCCTTTTTACCATTCCTCTTAGTAGTAGAATTACTCCCTAGTTCTCCTTTTTGATCACAAGAAAAATATTACCCAAGACACACTATATCAGCATGGTCCAAGATAGAGGTCATCTTTCTGACTTATTTTAGAGTTTCTCTTTCATTCATTGAACATTCTTGAATTCCCTTTCCTGCTCATTAGAAGACTACACTTCTATTTCTTTCCAATGGGACACATTACTAGCACATTCAATCTAATAATTTGCATAGTAGTGAAGAACAATGACTTTGGATTTTCTTTCATTCTTGTTAAGAAGTGAAAACATACAAGGTCTCCATTCATATTGATTGTACTTATTTTATTAGGTACATTTAAAAAAACTAGATTGGTAACTTCAAATAATTTAACCATCTAAAGGAGAAAAAAAATACCCTACCCCTAATAACTTCCACAGTTGCACTGGATTTTATGCAAAAAGTTTCAAATGACTTCAGAGAAAATTAGGTTCCCTCCCTTTCCCTCTACTAGCTGCTGCTGCTTCTCATGTCCTCTTTCCCAGGTTGTGAGGCATTTGTCCTAGTGCACAACATACAGCAGAACGGCACATTTCTGAATTTTTGAAACCTTGTAAGATAGTTTTATCATTCCTCTTTTCTGCACAGGGAAGCTGATTTTCAGAGAAGTTTAAGTGATTTCTTAAATTAGGAGGGGACTTGAGACCTTAACCATGCTGTCTGATTCCACAGTTGAACATTTAAACACTAGGCTTACCACCTTTCAGACTCCAAGCATGGTTTATTCGCAAATAAGAACTCTTAGAGCTGGTTTTCTTCATTCTTTACTGAAGACTTATTGAGACACAATTCTGTACTTTGTGTAATAATGCTATTTTATTAGAATATAATTAAATACTGTATGTTATTCAGAAGAATGCATATTAGCTAATAAATTATGTACAGCAACATATCTGATAGAGGTAAACCTTTCTAGGGAGGAGTCAATGACTTGCCGTGATGTGTGATTAGGTAATGACTGAGAGTAAATTGTTAATTATTGAGTTACCATAATGGATTAAGTTGGTTTATATGTCATTGCTCAAATGAAATTCAAATTCAAAATGAATCCTTAAAATTCACATCCACTTAAATTACATGTATTCTTTTATTTCTATTTTCTCCTCAGAATAGGAAAAATCTATCTCCTTATTTCTAATTAACTTTAAATCAATAAGCAAAAGAAATATATGTAAATATCACACTGGATACACAAGGAGGTCTTAGGAGATTATATGTAAAATTGTGTCAATTTGGCATTGATATAGTTAATGCTAGTTCCACTGATACATATTAATTCTATTAATGATCCTATTTATTTATTAGTACTTAAGCATCATGGTACTAATAATATCCCTATTTAGCCTACTAGCAAATCAATATAAAGGCATCTGATTGCACAACAGAAACTTTTATATCAGACAGCCTAAGGGAACAAAAACCATTCACACTGCCCTTCTAAAAAACAATTTTAAATTATACTCCAAAATTTGATTTTAAAGAAGTATTTTAGTTTGAAATTAAACCCACACCATAGTTTTAATAAATGAAAGGAGCAAACTGGTAACTACTTGGGAACTTCCTTAATAGTACATAGATTTTGATTTGTCTCTGTGAAGCAAATGATTAGAAATTAATTTCGATGCCAAAATGATAAGGATTCCTTTAGGTTACATACAAAAACAATTTTTAACTGTTTACAGGTAAAATCAACATTTTTGAAGGCTATGATGTTATGATTTTATGCAAGCAATGATTGAACAGCTGAACAAAATAGTCAATAATACTTCTCTCCATTATTATCTTGAGTCTTGTTTCAGTAACGATTCAGTAAGGATAATTGCAATGATTTATTTTATGGGACATATGGGTAAGGATAACTATTTTTATATGACATCTTGAAATGATTACAGCATTTGATTTTAGAGAAAAATTAGTAGGAAAATATTGGTTATGCAAAGGCATTGCTACAATGAGATTTGCAATTGGTACTTTTTTGGTTCATTAAAGTTAGTTGTATACATTAAGTATTTACATTTCTATATATCAATAAAATGATTTAAAAAAACATAAACAATGTTCAAACTCAGTTGGAAGATATCTTTGAGAAGATAATGGTTGCTCTAGTTGTTTCAATCACTCTTCTAGCAGTAATGGCCTATACAGTACAGGCTTCCAGATTGGATAGATCTAGACAGAAGTATTTTTCTAGTTTTTCTTATTTTAAGATTGAGCTACACATTGACTTTAGTAGCATAAAAGGAAATCATATCCTGCTTCTTTGCACATAGAGCTGACTGGGAGAAAAGCTGAGCTTGATTACACAGCAGAAAAAGTAAAGACGGATGAAAAGAAAAAAAAAAAATCTTGTCAATATGAACCTGACTGTCAAAATAAATGTACATAATATTGATTAAGATACTCTGAGTAAGGAAATTTCTAAAGTAAGAGTAAGTTTGTGGGGTCAAAACACTGAATTTTTATTTTGAAAAGATTTTTTATATTTCTGTCCAAAAACGTTATCTTCTCAAAACCTTTGTAGAATCTAAAGGCATACATTTTACCACAACCTTCAAAATCACTTAATATTAAATTTAAGTAATTTAATATAAGAGATAAACAATTTTTTGTTTTGGTCAATTGTTTTCTCAATACATGGGCTATAATTTTAGCATTAATTTCATCACCCACATACTGTCCTGGTTATTTGTAATCTACCTTGATTCCCTTTGTGCCTCTAAAACAATTATCTTCAAATGCCCCCAGTATGTCCTGTAATCATGCAATTCTCATCCTCCTGCTCCTCTTCCTCCTCCTCTTGCTCCCCCTCCTTTATTTTCAGTATTGGGTAATGAACCCAGGTGTGTTTTACCACTAATCTACAAGTCCTGCCTCCCAGCCCTTTTTATATTTTATTGAGACAGGGTCTTGCTAAATTGCTTAGGCTGGGTTCAAGTTTTCATCCTCCTGCTTCAGCCTTCATGGTAGCTAGGATTACAGATGTGCACGACTCTACGCAGCTCCCATTCAGTTCTTTTCAGTGTACTAGTTTCTTCAGGCTGCTGTAACAAAGTACCATCAAATAGGTAGTTTTCTCAGAATGGTGGAGGTTATGAGTCAAAGTATCCCAGGGTTATTCTACCTCCACATCTGCTGAGGAAGAATTATTTAGTGCCTTTTCTCAATTTATCATTGCTGTCATTCCTTAACATTCTCTTGATTGCAGCAAAATCACTCCAATCTCTGCCTGCATGGCCATGTGGCCTTCTTTACTGTGGGTCTCCATGTTTCTTTGTCTACATCTCCCTCTTCTTTTTTTTGTAAAGACATTCAGTCCATTATAACATAACAAATCATAACTTGGAGGAAATGTTTCTCTCTCTATATATATATATATGTATGTAGAGAGAGAGCATCCTTAAAAATATATATATGTGTAAATATGTACATGTATATGCATATATAAATTTACATGTATAATTATAAAATATAAATTTTCATTTAAGTCCATATGCACAGTTACTGTGGGTTAGGACTTGAACATGAATTTCTTGATGCATTTCACACCACTGACATTTTCTCTTTAAACTTTCCCTTCTGTCTTCTACAATACTGGCTTTTCCTGTTCATATTACTCTCTAATCTTGTGATAGTTATATATTCTTTGTTGCTTTCCCTTCTTGTGATCATCTCCCATATGGAATTCACATAACATTGCCTTTATTTATTTTTCCTCTATAGTTGCTATCTCTGTGCATTTGATAAGTATATATTGGCAACTACAACTATGCCAAGATCTCCATTCTCTACCAAGGCAAGAATGGAGATCTTCCACTTGAATGCTATCACTTAAAGCTTCAGCTTAAAGATTACATAAATCACTTCAGCTCTCATTTCATTGGTTTAAGCAGGTTCAATGAATATATATAATATCCAAACTGTGAAGTATATCCTACAGTTTCCAACATTCTTTTTTCATTACTTTTCAGATTTTTGTTAGGTTTAACATTTATCTTATGTTTGTAATGTTTATATTCAATATCATAACTAATTTTTCCATGTTTTCAAATCTTACTTTTGTATCTAAGTGAATTTAATTTTTTTCCTACCAGCCTTTACCTAATACAGCTCCTCTGTTATTGAGATCTTAATTTTGAATCATCTTCTTTCCACTTGGGATTTATAATCATTTTTTAGGATATGCTCTTGAACTCTATTCCTTAATTTCTTACATATTTGTGAATTTAGGTCTTTTATGCTGAAATGTCAACTTGAGTGAATGTAAAAATTAATGATTAACATTTCCTTTTTTAGGGCATTAAAAGCATTTTCTCACTCATTTTTAACATGTTTACAGAAGAGCCTAATGTCATTCAGGTTTTTCTCCTTTCTATGATTTTTCCTGAGTGCCATAGGATTTTTCTTTTAATTTAAATCAGTTTAATATAATTTTATTTACATTTTAAGTCATAAAACAGACAAATCATATATGTTATGTATAGAAAAGTTTAATAATCTTTATATTCCCTACTAAACTCCTCTCTGCTGATTTTCCTCTTTTTAAATACAAATATTTATTGAAATTACAGCACAGAATGTGGAAATCACATGTCTAGAGTGAATTAATTTTATAAATATGAGTATTCCTCAGCAAGCAGCACACAGATCAAAACTATGCAATATCAGCATTCCAGACATACACTTTTCAAAAACTCTTCCACTGAAGAGGAACCACTATTCTGACTTCCAACAGCTAAAATAAATCTGCCTTTTTTTTTTCTCAAAAATGAAATAAAATGAAGAAGGCTTTTGGCAAAATGAAAATTTAAATAGAAAGACAAAGACAGATGAAAGACACCATTAAGTTTATATTTTTATTGATTTTGAAAACATTTGCTTTTGATGTTTACCAATGTATTAAATGAAAAGAGGCATGTATAATTTCAAAAAATTTGAATTAAATTTTGTGAGCTATATTGAAAGAAGGTTAAATTTCCATGCTTGTAGATATCAATGACTTCGTGTGAAAAAGATCATTGAGTTTTGATTCATTGGCCTGCTTAATAGTATTTTGCTTTACTTTGGTCTAACGATTATAAGCCTTCTTAGAAAGGCAACTTTGGTTTTACATATAATAGAGCCAAAGTCATAATCGTTCAGGACACATGTAACCACTATGAAGGTCATTAAACAGAAAATTACCAGCATATCAGAAGTCCCTATTCACTATCCTGACTTCTAAAATAACGGTGTCTTCCCTGGTTCCTTTCAGCACATAAATGATATATGCTATTTATTCTTCCATGGCTTCCTTCACTCAACATTATACAGTGAGGTTTCTGCATTCATTGTCTCCACACCCATGCATTCAATCAATTGCAGATAAAATGATTTAGGGGAAAATTGTGTCTGCATTGAACATGTATAGAATTTTCTACTTGTCACTGTTCCCTAAACAATACAGCATAACAAATATTTATATAGCATTTACATTGCATTGTGTTATAATATAGGAAAATACTATGCTTCTTACATAAGGAACTTGAGCATAATCAGATGTTGGCATTTGGTACATCCAAAAACAATCCCCTCCACTACCCAAGGGAGAATATAATTATGAGATTAATTTTCATTATTGTGGGTAACTGTACTTTATCAAATTGCTGTTATCATATTCCATTTTGTGGTTAAAGCACCATTTATCCTTTCAACTCCTGATAACTTTTGGTGGTGTTTTAAATCATTACAAATAGTGCTGCTATTTGCATTTTAATACACATCATAAGTCTTCTGGTGAAGGTAGACATGCATATAAAAAATGTAAATTATATATCCAGGGATAACACTGCTGAATCATAGTGTTTATATGTATTGAGACTTGGTGGATTTTCTGATCTAATTTTTAAATTAATTGCACAAATATGCATTTCCATTATTAACCTTCCATATTGCTTGACTTCTTTTTAGCAATTTTTCAATAGGTTTGTTGCAATTGTTCATCATAGTGTGAGGTGACTTCTTGCCTAAGTCAGTTCAGGCTGCTACAATGGAAGACCATAGACTGGGTGGCTTAAAGAACATATTTGGCACAGTTCTGGAAGCTTAAAGTCTTAGAGCAGGTTGGCAGCATGGTCGCATCCTTGGTGAGGATCCTTGTGGAGGTTCACACATGATTGCTTTTGGCTGAGTCCTCACATGGGAGGGCATAAAGGAGCAGAACACAGCACTTATTTAAGAATTTTCTACTATTTCACATCTTTATTCCTATGCCCATATACAAAGATGGATTTCTTCCATTCCCTCTTAACTCAACATTTAACATATGATTTATTTTTTATTATGTTTTATTGTGCTATTGCTATAAAGTGAAACTAACTGCTAAAACATAGCACATTATCTTTGTAGAATTTTTACCCATCTTTGAAATTCATAATTTTCAAAGGCATTGGTTTTCTTTGTGTCTATTTAATTATTACTTAAACTGTATTATTGATTTTGTATTCATTTGACTCCAGAAATGATGAGTTGAGATAATCACACTACTCTGTGCAAAGCACCTTACTTGTTTTACCTTCTTTATACACTCTTCTTGTCATTTCCTCCACTATTCCTCTTTCCCTCCTATCAGTTGGCAGACATGTAAAAGTACTTCCTAAGTATTTTTACTCAGATTTATATTTTTAATATCTACCCATGTTCACATATGTATTGCTGAATTTATTTCCAAAATGTACACTTGTCCTAGGTAACTTGTCTATCCCAATTGATAGTCATTTAAACTGTTCCAGCTTCTTGCTAACTCATAATGATGCAATATATTCCTTTTTACATGTGTCTTTGTGAATGACTATGAAAACATTTCTAGATATGTTTTTGGAACTATATTCCTAGTCCTGATAGTTTGTGTACAGCAAATATGAATTTATACTAATAGATTGTTCTCCAGAATGGCTATTTCAGTCTAATTCCTACACAGTACAAAAAGGTTCTTAAATTCTTTTTATCACACGCCTATTTTAATTTATATTTGTATAATTACTAATGTGTATAAATATTTTCATGCTTCATATATTTATTAGCTTTATAGGCTTCCTTTTCTACCAAATTTCTTTTCATATTCTTTTTTGTGAGAAATCATACCTTTTATTTGACTGCTAATGTGGTTAATAGGCAGAAATTTATCAAAGCATTTATTGCTTAAACATTCTAAATTGGTATCTTGTTGATTTTAGATATTGTAAATACCAGCTTTTCTCAATCTGTCATTGATCTGTTAATTTTAACTGCATGTCTTCTGTTCAGAAAAGCTATTGGTTTTGTAAGTTTACCTTGGTCAAATAATCTGAAGGAATTCTCTTATCAATGCTGAGAGTTATGTATTGATTCAACTTCTCTAGTATTTTTCTTAGATTTTTTATTCTGGATCAACTTTCTCTAGAGTATGTTATTACCTCTTGATCTATAAATAAAGTATTTCCTTCTATTCTGAAAAATATAGTTATACTTTGAATTTTAAAAATGTTTCTTATTCTCAAATATTTATTACATATGTTCTGTTTTCACAATTGTTACTAAATAGATGTTATGTTCTCATGGCTAGTAACACCACTTATACATATATTTTATTTCCTTTGTCTTCCATAACTATATTAGATCTCTAATCAGTTTTATTTAGACTTTTTAAAAACTCCACTTTGATTATTTTAAGTCTGTCTTAATATTCCAAAATATAGAATAGAGATAAGCAGACATGTATCTGTATCTAGAGTTTTTGATGTTGACTTTTTTTCTGTACTGTGTTTTATTTCACTTTTCCATCTTTTTCTAAGCTCTACATACTTATCTTTCTTTTCTGGTCCCATATTTTATTCTTCATGTTTAACTTATTGGAACTCAAAATGTCTTGATGAAAAGTTACCTTTGCATTTAAGGTTGTTCATCTAGCGATATTTTTTATCTTTCTTTTCTTTTCTTGTTCATTTTGTACATACACATTTTCTTAAAATCTCTGAGTCTGTCATACATGCTTATTTATTTCTGATTATTTTAGCAATTTTCAATGGGACACAAATATCTAGATTAAACATTTGCAGCAATATAACTAAGGATAAAGCAATGGACACCTAGTACATATTCTCCTTATCTCTGCTTTGTCATCTCCTCTGTCAAAGACTCTACTCAAATTTACCTTTACCCTGGTTGGTTGAGCAGAAAATCTTCAGAGTTTTTACAGTAGAGCCCCTTGATCCCAGAGTCTATAACATATTTAACACATGATAATTTATTTTCAGCTGACTTTGATTGGGTGTCACAAAAATGCCTGTGGTATATGCACTCCATGTTGTTTGCCTTCTGGAAAGATGGTGAGTCTATTCAGCTTCTGATTCAGCCTCCCTCTCCCATCATTGCTGACTTTAGAACTTCTGAATCCCATTCACACCCACCCATGTAAATTACCTTTAATCTTCAGACATGTGCCATTTACTTTGAGGGATCTCCAAAATACCTTCAGGAATTTGTACTGGCTTTTAACAATTTCTCCTATTTAAAGAAAAAAATTATTTGAAGTTTGTGATTTAGGGTGCCATTATTTCCTTGTCTCATTAAAGATAAAGCAGTTTTATTTTTATACTGGGTTAAGGTTTCAGTTGTCATTACAGAAAAGAATGGATAAAATTACCAAGGGGAGGAACACTCAATTCATGAAGTTGAAAATGATGTAAGAACGATATTTTAAAATTGGATAAAGCATTGGCAGGTAAAAATATTTGCAATTGCTAATTTTTGAAATTCTGCTGTTATTTTTCATTTTTTCTAATGAATCAGGTGGTCTGATAATTGGGGTGGGCATGCAATTACTGCAGAATGTAAAAGTCAGGACCTGAATATGGAATATTTTCCTATGATAATGATTTGAACATTAACATCCAAATGACAATGAAATTTGCTAACAAAAATATTATAAAATTGTTACACTATTTTGTTTTATTAGGAGAAGTTTCTGGCATTGGGCCAACAATGACTGATAATTATTCATAGGACTTTTGAGATTGTCATATTTTCTTGGTGAGAATTTTTTTTCAGGTATTAATGATAGAAATTCAGTTTAAGTCATCTTAAGCAAAGACAACTTATTGATTTCTATGTTTGGCTGTTCCAGGATTTGTGCTTGCTTTAATCATGACCTGATCCTGAGACTTAAAGAAATGTCTTTCTGCAATGTATTGATTATTTCCAAGCCATTTTCAATAAATATATACATAAGGAAACCCTTATGTTCTAGCAGGAACAACTTGGTTTCTGGTTTGGTCTTTCTAAGCATAATTGAAATTCATTGAGGAACTTGGAAATAATCTTTCATCTCAAGTTGTGTTATCAAGGAGATAATCTTTTGCAGGACTATTTGCCAAATAGGGGTAGTGATGGAGAGGGAGAAAGAGAAAAAGAGAGAGGGAACACTTGGAGGAAAATGTAAAAGAAAATTATTTGATTCATTTTGTTTCTTATGTTGGCTTCATTTGACCAAGTTCTAGTTATATTAAACTGTGGATAAAATATTTTTGAAGGTTTTACATAAATAAAATTGATATGCCATAGAAAAAAACAATGGCCTTAGAGAACTTGGTGGTCAAATCCAGGAACAAATGTATTCCTGACTTAGAAAATTAGTTAAAAACTAGCTTTTAACTCTTAGGTTGTTAACATCTGATGGCAATCAGCATTTTTGTTCTACACAGAGCAACTTGGTGTTTTTCCCAGGGCTTCAGTCTAAGTGAGCTTGTTGGTAAAAAGAAAGGCAACAAAGTGAAAAGGATAAATTAGTGTTTGTTTTCTAGATGCCTTGTCAAAAATTTTGGTCCTTCTAGCCTTATATATCATATATTTTATCTTTCATGTTAATCAGCATTTCAATATATTTTGTATTGATATTTGAGTAGGTGGTGATGGACTTTCTCCTAATTATTGATTTGGCAATGACATATCCAGAGTGCTTTTTGTCATATCCTTATTTTATGCAACCATAAAGTTTGCATGGACCCGGTATAAAAATTGTATTACTCATGTAGCTCTAAAGGACATGTTCATCTTGTTCCATCTGAACACAAATATGTATGCATATTTTTTGCTGTAATGTGAATATACTTGTAGATGCTTATATTAATTTAATATGCCTATGTGATATAGCTTCTAACTAAAGAATATTTAAGACATCTTTTTGATTATCTGTATTTATTATTTCTGTGGGCGATTAGAGAATTGCTGAGCAAACAAACACCTTTTTTTTTCTTTTTCACTATAGTACATTTATGCTTTTCCAATTGTTCTCAGGGTACATACTTCAGTTTATCACTTCAAACGCAATCAAAGCTGTTCAACCAATTGTGTGGAATTTAAAAACATAATTAAATTCATTAGTTACTAAATAGCAAAGATGGTTTTATATTAAGAAAAAGTTTTCTAATAATGTGAATGCTTACACTTGGAAAAAAGATCTAATAAATAATAGCAAGCTATGGTGAGCACTAGTCTAAAATATTTAGGTGTATTAACATATTTGATCCCCCATACGATGAGTGTTCATTTTTTACATGGGGAAATTGAATCACAATAAGAAATTTGCCCAAGGTCGAGATGTCTTCCCTCCAAGCCCCCCGTTTATTCCATTTTAGACCCCCAGGGAATAAAAGACGTTTTATCTTCTGGCCCGTCTAACCGTACCTTGGTGTTCACAAGTGGAAAAGAGGGATGCCTTTCTTCCACTCCAGTTCACCCCAGGGGACAGTCTGAAAGGCCATGGGAAATATTGGGACTACCCTGGACCCTAAAACCCCCCTGGGCTGTATTTGCCGTAATTTCACTGAATTGGGACTTGCCAGAGACCTACGCCACAAACGGCTAGTCTTTTACTCTACAAGGGTCTGGCTCCAGTATATTCTAGACAATACTTCAAAATGGCCGCCAGAGGGCACGCTCGACTTCCAAATTCTTACCGATTTGGAAAACTGTTGCCGCCAGGCAGTTAGATGGCAAGAAATTTTATATCTAAAAGCTTTTTGGATTTTGTGCTCTCACCCTACTTTCTTTTCTTCCTGTTCTACCTCTCAAGTCCTTCTGGCTCGGGATAATCCCCAAACTCTGCATCTTCCTGTCCCCTTCTCCACGTTTTAGGACCCACCGGAAATGCTCTCTGCTCCCGCCCCTCGTCTTCCTCCCGCCTAACTTCTTCCGCTTCTTCTTCTCTTCCAGTAACTACAGGCCCTCCCCTTTCACTTCATGCACCCGCAGCTGAAAGTGCATGTGCATCTTCCTTGCTGGCAGCAGCGATCCCGCAGCCCCCTGTCCTGCTGACATTTCCAACTCCCCCACCAGTAGCGGAGACTGCATGCCCGCCTTTCCTGCCCGCAGGGTCAGTCACATGTTCAGCTCCGCTGACCGCAATGGTGACAGAAAGCCCGCCCCTTACTGTGACTGAAAGCCCGCCACTCGCCCCCCACCTTCCGCCCCTACTGCTCCTCCTCCACCATTTCCTCCCGCAATTCCACCCCTTCCTTCTGCGGCCACACCTCCTCCTACTCCCAATCCTCCCCCAAGCCTGCCCATTCTTCCTTCTACTGCTGCTTCTGCTTCTGTTGCACACTCCCCTGTGAGCGCACATACCCGGTCTCACAAGAAGCTCTCACTATCTACTCTGGAGTTCCTTTGCCCACTCCTGGGAAGTAGCTGGTGCAAAGGGCATTGTGCGAGTCCACATTCCATTTTCACTCCACGATCTTTCTCAGATTGAGACACGTTTAGGATCTTTCTCTGCTAACTCCTCTACTTATATTAAGCAATTGAAATATCTTTCCCAGACTTATAGTCTCACCTGGCATGATGTTCATGTTATTTTTTCTTCCACACTCACTCCAGATGAACGAGCCCGTATCCAGCAGGCAGCACAGGACGATGCTGACCAACCCCATCTGATGGATATAACCCTGCCCACAGGTAGAATGGCAGTCTCTCTAACTGACCCTGGCTGGAACTATCAAGATGGTCAGCAGGGTCTCAGTCTCTGTGCCTGCATGCTTCAACATCTCATAGCTGGCATGCAGGCAGTCTCCAATAAGGTAATAAATTTTGATAAACTGAGGGAAGTTGCCCATAATCCAGATGAAAATCCTCCTTTATTCCTCAACTGCCTTACAGAGGCCCTTACTAGATATACAAAGCTGGATCCTGAATCTCCCTCTGGGGCTACAGTGCTAGCTGCCCATTTCATTTCCCAATCGGCTCCTGATATAAGGAAAAAGCTCAAACGAGCTGAGGAGGGACCTCAAAGCCCTATCCAAGATCTGGTAAAAATGGCCTTCAACGTCTATAATGCCCAAGAGGAACTGGCTGAATTAGCTAAGCAGGCTAATCTACAGAAAAAGGTAACCCTCCAAACCCAAGCTATCGTGGCTGCCCTAAGGCCTATGGCTCCAGCAGGAACTTCAAAGGGGAATCAGCTGTCCTGTCTGCCCGGGCCCTGCTTCAAGTGCAGATGCGAAGGTCACTAGGCTCCTAGGTGCCAAACCCACGGCCTCCCAGTAGGGCGTGTCCCATCTGCAAACAAGCGGGACATTGGAAGAGTGACTGCCCTATGGCTGTCCATTCTCTAGCGCCTCTACGCCGGGGTGTGACCATCTAGGCGGTCCCTTCCCCTGAACTGTTGAGATTCGCAGAAGACTGAGGAACCCTGGACTTGAGGACCTCAATTACTCTCGACAAGCCTAGAGTCAAGCTACAGGTAGCGGGTAAATCCATAACTTTCCTTGTGGATACAGGGGCTACCTGTTCTGTTTTGCCTGCCCACCTGGGCCTTTATGTCCTTCTCAGGTTTCGGTTATGGGGATTGATGGAAAACCCTCCTTCCCAAACAGAACAGCTAAGCTAGCCTGTGCCCTAGAGGGACATCCTTTCACACATTCTTTCCTGGTTATTCCCTCCTGTCCAGTCCCCCTCCTAGGCAGAGATGTTCTCCAACTTCTGGGAGTGACCCTACAACTTCTTGGCATACTACTAGTACTCACCTTCTTCTACCTCTGTTTCTTACATTCTGTAGCTCTCCCATACCACCTACCCTACCGTTACCTCCAGACCTGGTCAACCCCTAAGTCTGGGACACCTCCAAGCCAGTCATAGCCTACCACCATAAGCCAGTCCGTATCCAACTAAAACCTCATACTAGGTTTCCTTCACGTTCTCAGTTCCCTATTTCCCATACCCACTGGAAAGGACTTAAACCCATCATAGATCAGTTATTTACTCAGGGACTCCTCATCCCTACTGACTCCCCCTGTAACACCCCCATATTGCCAGTATGTAAACCCTCAGGAGCTTATCGTTTAGTCCAGGACCTCCGCCTAATTAATGAGGCAGTCATTCCCATCCACCCAGTGGTTTCAAACCCTTACACTCTACTCCCACATCCCCCCTTCAACCACTCACTTCACAGTCCTAGATCTCAAAGATGCGTTCTTTACAGTTCCTCTTCACCCTGACTCCTATTACCTCTTTGCCTTCACATGGGAGGATCCTACATCCTTTAGGTCTCGGCAGCTGACATGGACAGTATTACCTCAAGGCTTCTGGGACAGCCCCCATCTTTTTGGGCAGTTGTGACTTAGGAAAAAGCACACTCCTACAATATGTGGATGATCTCCTCCTATGTAGCCTGTCCCTCAAGGCCTCGCAGACTCAACCAATCAGACCTTCCTATAGACTGGTGGCATATCTCTCTAAGCAACTTGATTCTACAGTTTGTGGGTGGCTACCATGCCCCCGGGCACTGGCAGCAGCAGCTGAGCTAACTAAAGAAGCCCTAAAATTCACCCTATGTCAACCAGTAACTGTGTTTTCCACTCATCGACTGCAGGACCTTCTAAAACATAAATTCCTTCCACTCCTGAGCCCATCACGGATCCAAGGATTTCATCTCCTCTTTATAGAAAACCCCACCATTACTCTGAGTTCTTCTTCTCTCAATCCTGCTACACTTCTCCCACTGTCCCCACCCCCTTCAACCATCACCCATTCATGTCCACAGGTGCTGGAAGCCCTGTGCTCACCTCGTGAAAACCTGTTTGATTACCCACTCCCCTCACCTGACAACCATTTTTGTAGATGGCAGTTCTGTGCTGAGTCCTGATGGATGGCCACAAAGCTGCTTACACAGTGATCACCACTGCCTCAATTCTGGAAGCCAGCTGCCTTCCAGAAGGAACCACTTCCCAAAAAGCTGAACTCTTTGCTCTGACTAGGGCCCTAATTCTATCTAAAGGTAAACGAGTCAACATTTAAACTGATTCCAAATATGCCTTCTTAATTGCTCACTCACATTCAGCTATTTGGAAGGAATGTGGATTCCTTACCATGAAGGGGTCACCAGTGGTCAATGCCTCCCTAATTTTGAAACTCTGGGAGGCACTTCAGCTGCCATGCCAAGTTGCCATTATACACTGCCAAGGACACCAAAACTCCTCAGATCCTGTAACCATGGGTAAAAAGGCAGATTCTATAGTGAGGGAACTAACAACAAAGTCCTCAATGGCCCCCATTTTGTTCTTATCTACAACAATCAAACCTAAATATCCTCCACAGGAAAAGAAGGACCTAATAGCCCAAAATGGTCATTTCAGAGATGATGGCTGGATTTTCCTTGCAGACCAGATTGCTCTTCCCAAGCAGCAAGCTTACAGCTTATTGATGGACATTCATAACTCCCTTCATATTGGCCCCAAGTCTCTTTTACAGTTTCTCCAACCCCTCTTTTACCTTCCAGGAATGAGAACCATTCTCCAGCAGATCCACTCCAATTGCCCAGTCTGCTCCTCTGTGTCCTCACAAGGGGACATCAAACCCAAGCTCCCCACACATCAGATGAGAGGCCATCAGCCAGGCGAAGACTGGCAGATTGACTTCACCCACATGCCCAGACACAAAATCTCTGTTACTTACTTACCTTGGTTGACACTTTTTCAGGCTGGATAGAAGCCTTTCCCACCCCCAAGAAAACTGCTGACATTGTAGCCTTCATCCTCATTGAGCAGATTATTCCCAGATTTGGACTTCCTGCATCCATCCAGTCAGACAACGGTCCAGACTTCACCTCTCAGGTTGTTCAACTAGTCTCCAATAGCCTCAACATCACCTGGAGACTCCATATTCCCTATCAACCCCAATCCTCGGGTAAGGAGGAGAGGACTAACAGCTTTCTTAAGGATCACCTCACTAAGCTTGCCATTGAACTTAGACTTTCTTGGCCTAATCTCCTTCCATTGGCCCTCACCAGAATCCGGGCAGCCCCTAGAGCCCCCTTGGGCCTCAACCACTTCCTTATCAACCAAAATTTCCCAATCACCCCTCCTCCCCTAGCATTTTACCTACCTTACCTCACGCTTTTGCACAAACTCCTAAGGGAACACACAGACCACTACCTTCCAGCACCGTCCACAGCCTCATCTCCAGCTGGACCACAAACCTAATCAGCCATCATTCTTCTTCAACCAGGCAACACAGTTCTACTTCAAGAACTACATCCTCAGTCGCTACAACCTCGCTGGACTGGACCCCACACCGTTATACTCACCAACCCAACAGCAGCCAAGCTTCTGAGTCATTCCCCTTGGTACCATCTTTCCCACCTTAAAAAAAGAGCCCTTCTGGGATGCCCAGTCCTTGACTTCCACTGTGCTGGGACCCACCAAACTCAAAATTTCTCGTCAACCCCTTATTACTGCTACTGCTCATTAATCTCTCTCAAGCCTCTATCCCAACCTACAGGTGGTGTTTCTATGCCAAGGAAACATACCAGCTGGGTGGAGCCTCCTTCTCTAATGTCATAGCAGAAAAGGACTGTTCTCCCACAGGGTGTGACCGGGAACTCACCCTCCATCTCAAGGATTTTAAAACTGTATCTGTCTCTTCTTGTTATGCCTGTATGGTTTGCTTCCTATATGACCAATACCTGTCATACTGCACAAAGGACCCCACCATATATGAAGGGTGCCCCTACAATAGCTGTAAAAGACATTTCCCTGATCCCAGTTGGGGATATGCAATAAGAATCAACATCAAGGACCCCTGGACCCCAAAATGGGCCTCAGGGGTTGACGGTAAAGTTTACACAGGGATAAGAGCCAGTTGTCCTGAGGCTTCACTTAGAATCTGGAGAGTTTATATTCAGGCAGTTCCTCAGTTTCACCTAACCATCTAGGAGCAGGAAAAGGAAATCCAATGCCAGATCAACGCAGCTACTCACCCTAATGCTAATACTTAATCATGGCTTACTCTGATACATCAAGGTCTTCAACTTCTCAATCTCTCCAGAATCAATAACATCTCAGATTGTTTTCTTTGTGCAGGTTTGAACCGGACCCCACTAACAGCTGTTCCCATAAGTACCCCCCTTAATACTTCCTCAAAGCCTCAAAGGACCCCCTCTTCACCATTGGAGGGAGTTCCTCTTTATTACAACTCCTCAGAGAACTTTGCGTACTGTTACACTTCCTCTAACTGAGTACCTTGCAACCAAACCGTAAAGGTCTCTTCTCCCACGTTGGCTCCTCAAGGATTCTTTTTCTAGTGTAATGGTACTCTGACAAAAAAATTAGATCTCAATATGCCCTTTGCTTTCTGTGTGCCATCCACTTTGGTTCCTCAATTAACACTATATAGTGAAGCTGAATTAATCTGGCTTTTTCAAAATCCCATTCCTACGGTGAAACAGTCTGTTTTCCTACTGGTGGTGTTTGGGCTCTCCCTGGCCTCCTCACTTGTGGCCTCTGGGTTGGGGGCGGGAGGACTCGGTTACGCAGTCACTGCCACCCAAAAGCTAGAACAACAACTCCAAGAGACAATAGAGGCATCGGCTGCCTCCCTGGCATCCCTACAAAGACAAATAACATCTGTTGCCCAAGTTTCCTTACAGAACCACCGAGCGCTAGATCTTCTGACAGCAGACAAAGGAGGAGCATGCCTATTCTTAAAGGAAGAATGCTGTTACTACATCAATGAAACTGGACTCGTAAAAAAAAAGCATTGAAACTCTCCAACATCTGAGCAAAAAACTTAAGCAGCAACAATCAAGTGATCCCTGGCCAGGATGGCTAAACTCCACTCTTGCCAACTGGCTGACCCCCATCCTCACCCCTTGCCCCTATATTTGTAATAGGCGTCCTACTAATGGTTGCTCCCTGTCTTCTCAGGTTTGCCCAGAGCCGCATGAGTGAGGTTGCAAGGGTGACATACAACCAAATGCTCCTACACCCTTATAGCCACCTCCCCACGGACCGGGCACCCGAACCTTTTTCTCCCCACGATGCCCCCTAACATGCAGGAAGTAGCCAGACAGACTCCGGTGCCCTATATCACCAAAAAGGTTGGAATGTCAGGTCGAACTGAAGCGGCTACAGGGCAGGAAGCAGATAAAAGACCCCTAACAACTCACTGCGAGCACAAAGGGCCAGGTAGCATGCCAGAGGTAACCAATCAGGAGGAGACCTGCTGACCCTGACATCCACCTTGGCCCACCTTTCCTGGGCAGGACCCCCAGCCTCTTTCTGCTGTATAAAAACCTGAGCAGCCAAAGCCATTTGCGACTTCTTCTGGCTCTCCCACCCCACCACTTTCACCCAAGAGGGCTGGGATCTTGCCTGGGAGAGCAATCTCTAATAAAGCCTATCACTTCCATCTGGCTCTGGTTTGGCCATTCGCTGGCATTATTTATATTTCCATGGCGGCAAGCTCATAATTTGGTCTAAACCCACTCTGCCGAATTTACAATTAGTGTGGGTATTTCTTGCACCAATAACCAATCAGTCCTCCAGCAGACACCAATGAGACATTCTAGACTTGAACTCATTTCTGAAACTATCCACCTGGTGATAGCTTCAGATCCCACAGTTCCAATCTACTGCTTCCCATTTCAGATGCTAACTCTGAGCCCTAGGATGTTTTAGTGGGGTTTCTGAACACCTAGACATAAACTGGAGCATTCCATGGTCCCCTATTCAGGTTTGATTCATTTGCTAAAGTTTCATAGACCTCTGGGAAATGTTTTACTTAAATTTAGTGGCTTATAATACATGATATTACAAGGGATGCAGATGAAAAGCAAAACGAGATGCATGAGACAAGGTATGTGGGAAGAGGCACAGTGTTTCCAAGCCTTCTTTTGACATGTCACCTTCCAAGGAACCTCTGAGTACTCAGCAACACCAAAGATTCCGAACTTTGTTCTGCATTTTTTATTTTTAGTCATTTTTCATTGGAGGTGTCATTATGTACATCTGAGTGATTTCATCATTGTCTGTTGGTGATCAACTCAAATTCCCTCTTCCCTCCTTGGAAGATACTGCAGAGAGGTGCTTCTTTCTGGTGACCAGCTCCCATCCCAAAGCTACCTAATGGCCACCAGCCACTAATCAACTCACTAACATACACAAGATACTCATGTCCCCAAAGATTTCAAGGGTTTTAGTGGCTCTGTCTTAGGAACCATGAACAGATACCAAATAATATATTTCCTATTATATCAAAATATGAAGCAGAACAATTGAGGCTGGAACATAGTGGATGAGATAGTGGTAGTCCACTTTGATAGTTTTATCTTATAATTTCATTTGCCAATTGGTACACATCAAATTTACTAGTAATTGAATACAAATTTTCTTTATTTGATATATTGGGAAGAACATGTAATTAGGAGTCAACAAATCAAGCATTTGAATCTTGGGTTAGTATCCTCTATGCTGGTGATATTTTATGAGTTTAGTTATTTACATTTTTCAAACTAGGATGATTTTATTTTTCATTGTTATTGTAAAGTTCTTAACAAAACAACTGGCACATAATAGGCTATTAATTTTTCTACTGTAATTGACAGTTGTATGCTTTTGTTCTTCAGTAGTAACAAAGTTATGAGACTGTTCACTCAACTCTTCAGCTTTCCTTTACCCTTTAAACATTTGCTGATCATTCACTTATAGTCAAGTTTGTGAAAAAGACAAAGTTGAATTACTCATTACCTGTTTTATGGTAAAGGTGGAAGGATAATCATAAATAGAGGTCCCTCCTTCAATCTAGCAAGGAAAAGAATGTAGAACACTTACCTAAATATAGGAAGATTCCAGATAAAAACAGGGGATCCTCCTCATAAATAATATCTATGTTTTGTATATAGAAGAATGATGTGGATATGGTTTCTAGACTTTTATGAGAAAGCATGCTTTAAAGTTATTAACTACATTTGTATTAAGTAATTCCCTTTTAAGCTTTATGTTATTCCTCTGCAAATTCAGTCAAAGTGAAGATTTAGCATTAGGTAACTGGAGGTGTTATCGGCATGTATCCCCCAATTCTCAAGTTAGGCCATGAGGTGTTGTTCAGAGGTGAACAGATTGTGCTCTGAGGGCTCTGACCTCATCAGTAGATTAGTTCATTGGCTGTATTAATAATGTAAATGGACTCCTTGATAGTAACTGTAGGCAGGAGGCATGTGACTGGAGGAAGCATGGTACTGGGGGTGTGGCCTTGGGATTCTATCTGTTCCTGGTTCCTTCCTCCTTCTCTCTTCTCCAGATGCCAGGAGCTGAGAGGTTTTCCTGTGCCACACCCTTCTACCAGAAGGTTTCTGCCCTGGAGCCAGTTGATCATAGACTGAAACATCTAAAACTATGAGCCCAAAATAAAATTTCATTTTCTTAGTTGTTTTTGACAGGTATTTTGGTCACAGTGACAAAAGACTAACACAGTGTGATCATCAAGAATGATGTTAAGTTAGATGTGTATTTCAAGAGAAAGTTATGAAACAAGGAAGGGAAGCAACAGGAAGATCATTGATGATATTACTTCTCATACAATAAAACCCTGTCTCCCGATAGTTTTCTATTGTAAGGATTACACCTATGTTTCACCTCACAGATGATATTTATAATAACAAAACAATTACTAGAAATGTTGCATAAATTATATTAATATTGGTCCATTTTAAACAAATATCCAGATGGCCTTCCTTCATATTACTTAACTGTGCTCTTCAGGTAGAATTTGAGAAACAAATGTGATACCCTGCTTTTCCACCTTCTCTGTGCTGCTGCCTCTTCCCACTGTGGTTGAAATAAAAGAATGATTCTTCTATCATTGCTGGGCATGCTTAGAATATAGAACAGATTGTGTTAAACTATTATTCCTGTAACTAGAATATATATTTAGTTTGATTCAGGGGTCACAGAATAATAGTAATCAAGAGAGCACATGTCACTTTACTCTGGCATACAGGTTAAATTTCCATTTGGTTTTGCTCTCTCCGATTTATCTCTCTCTCATCATGTTCATGGTCTCTCTTGGCCCTCCTATTCTCTCATAGTGTAACAGCCAAAAGCATTTATCCTTCCTCAATTTCAGCAGCCACTCTGTTTCAGCAGACAACTCTGTTTTAGATCTCTGGGCAAGTATTAACTCCTGATATTCAGATGCACATATTCAAACTTTCTGGAATTTTCCATCTGACTTTTTGCAGATGGTTCAAAGTGAAACCATTTTGCATTCAGACCTACTTCTTTCTCTTCATCTCACCCAACTGTATTATCCTCCACCTACTCACATCAGAAAACCTGGGAAGTGTCATTGATTCACTGACCATTAACTATCACAATTTCTCAATTATCAAGCCCTGTAAATTCTATCTTCTTAATTTCAAATGAATCTGTCCTCTACTTTCTACCTGTATGATATTTGACCTAAAATGCAATAGAGTTCATAACTCTCTCCCTTTTTCTCTTCTTGTTTCCCCCACCAATTAATTGTCTCCAGCACTCCATCACTACATGTGATGTTGAAGCCAGAAATGAGGACAGGCAGTTAGTATAGAATAGGAAATTTGGTCAAATTGAGGAATGGAGCCTGGGAAGTTGAAGACCACCCAGAGAGATTGGAATGTCAGTGTCTTTAGAGCCCTTTTGATTAGCAATGTTACCTGCCTAACTGCCCCTCCCAAAATGCTGCAGGCAAGGAATTGCTAATTAATGTCCTCTGGACCCCTACCCGAATCTCCATTTGGCCCTTCCCCCTGCCATCCCCTGCTCACCTTTTTTGCTATCTCACCAGCAACTCCTGGGCCTAGTCAAGTAGGCAAGAAGGAGAGATAAGGGGGGAGAGAACAGAATAAAGAGGATGTAAGGTGAACTCACTATTTGGGATTCTAAAACATTAGCCACGGCCCCTTTCTCCTTCCCCAGAGTTATCTGTATCATTACCTTTAAATAAAACCTGCCTAATATGCTTGCCTTGGTGTACTTCTCTAATGTTCAAACTTCAACATTTGAGGAAGCAGAATTTGTCACTGGTAAATGGTAGTATCAATGTTTTCAAAGTATGGATTGGGCTTTGTCACTTATCTGTTTAAAATCCTCAAGAGATTCAGGAAACTCATTGTCAATGGTATACAAATTCCCTAAGATGTACTTAGTAAATGAAGACAACTTAGACCTGCCCTTTTTCCTGCCATTTTCCCACCATTTTCCCTCCCTTTTTTTCTGCCCCTCCCTATCTAAATATGCATCCAAACTGAAACTTTATACTTTTCCATTTGCTGGGATCACACATGCCTTCTTAAACCTCTTATTTGTAATTGTACTATTGCTGTCCCTTCTGCCTCCTCCTTACATCCACATTGTCATTCTTCAGTACAGAAGTCAGCTCCCCCAGAACCTCCCTCTGCCTGTGTTTTCTCCAAATCTTGAACTAGATGTTTCAATGTGATATTTAGTGTTAGATTGGATTCAGGCAGCTGGATGGGGGGCAGGGCAGCAGGCAACCCATACATTCATGGCAGAACATCAGGCAGCCTGCATGCACCAAAGAGAAAAAAATCAGACATGCACAGATAAACCCTAATGGCACCTTGCACCCACCTGTCACTCAGTGGGACCCCCAGCCAATTCTGGACCATAAAAACCTGGGCCAGTGGTAGACATGCATGACTCCCCTGGGCCTCACCCTGAAGGACTGGTGAACCTCACCAGTCCACTAAAGTTCTTTTTTAAATTACATCTGGCCTATCTGTCCTTTGTTTACCTCCTTCTGATCTTACATTTAGTGCCAAGACCTGGAAGAGTTCTTGGGCCTCCCCCATCAGAGTTGAGGTCCATCCTCTAGCTCAGATGAATGAGGAGACTCCTGCACTGTGGGGTAAGTTCCTTTGCATTTCCCTTGGTCTTTCAGTTGCACCCTCTGTGGCAGGAGTCCGTTCATAATTCATACACACTGTAAAACTCGAGAAAGAGGCGGCGGGGCCCAGTGGGTAAAGCTCCCAAAGGTGGCAGGCTAAAAGGAGTGCACTCGCCAGAGTCAGACAAAAGTGGTAGCTTGATTTTATTGGAATGTGTGTCCTGGGTGAAATCCCCAGCCCCCTGGGGTGAAAGTTGGGGTGGGAGAGCCAGGAGAAATCGCATGTGGCTTTGGCTGCTCAGGGTTTTTATACAGAGGACGGGGTCAAGGGGGTCCTGCCCAGAAAAAGGTGGACCCAAGGTGGACGTCAGGGTCAGCAGGTCTGCCTCATTGGTCACTTCTGGCACAGTGTGTTGCTAGGTGACCGTGTTCCCTCCCCCTGCAGCCGCCCAATTTGACCTAACACACACCACAGACCCCCACTTGTTCTGTTTGGGCCCTGGTAGACTGAAGACATTCCAACGTTTGGTCTGCTAATGTTCCATTCCTCAGGTGATTATGACCTGAATCAGGGATGCCTCTTTCTGCTCCTGTTCACCCCCAGGTAATATTGAAAGGCCTTGTGAAACACTGGGTCCTCTCTAGACCCCAAGGGTCCCTTTGGCTGTCTGTACCTTAACTTCACTAAATTAGGACTCGCCCAAAGCATACACCATAAGTGGCTGGAATTCTACTGGACTGTGACCTGTCTCCAGTATGTTTTAGATAATGGCTCAAAATGGATGCCAGAGGGAACTTTTGATTTTCAAATCCTCACTGATTGAGGCAATGACTGTCGCCTGACAGAGATGTGGTCAGAGGCTCCTTTTTATAGGTTTTTTTGGGATCTGTGCTCTTGCCCCTCCCTCTATTTTACCTGCTTAACTGCCCAGATTCCCTAGCATGAGACACTTGAGACTGAGAAAAAAAAAAGGTGGGGGAGGGTAAAAAGTCCTAAGCAGCAACTTCCCTGAACTGACCTTGCTAAAGTCTGCATTGGAATGTAAATTACAAAAGCCAGGAAACTCAGTGAGGGACCAACCTGAGACTGAGGTGAAAAAAAAAAAAAAAGTGTCCATTTTAATCTCCTGGGCTACAACACAGAAAATTGGTTTTAAGACTTTCTCTCTCCCTCTCTCATACTGCTTTACAGAAATAATTAGCAGTCATATCATTTTTCCAAGACTCTTGTTTCTTTTCCTTATACTCTATCATTTTTGAGCTCATAACTTTAATGTTTTTTGATCAGTCCTATTTTTATTCAAATCGTTTTTGAACATCTGGTGCACTGCAATGGAGATTCACCTGTTAAAAACTACAATACCTTTGCTTTGGTGTTATGTGCATATCCTGCTGTCTGTCTATTGTGTGCCCAAAAATCATGTACATAGTATCATAATTGACATAAATAATGAGCATTCAATAAATTAAAATTTTAAAAAATGGATCCAAAAACCTTTAATTCATGTGATTTAAAAAGATTAAATTTAAATTGTGTAAGCAAATGAAGGTAAAATGTCTTTAAAATTACTTACCTCACAAATCTCCAAGCTATAATGGCACAATGTATATAATACTTTAATGGAACTTGATCATTTTCATAATACCTCTGAAACGTATTGAAATTACAATCTCAGGTTCTGGCTATGGCTAATGCCCAACCACCTACTTTTGATAATAAAGAAATTTGGAACAGTTTAGCTGAAGGGATATCTTCCCTTAACCCTTTAAAATACTTCTCCATGCATATAGCTGGGTTGCCAGCCTTGATAGTGCTGTTGGTTGTTCTCTGGTCTTATTTCATGTAAATTTTCAAGCAGGATGGAAACAACTAGACCATCAGAAAAGTATGGTCCAAAGATTAATCTTGTTTCCTATGCTCCAAAAGAACTGAGCCCATGAATTCATGGGAGGAACATCCTAAATCTGATTGGCCTCAATTATGGTGTTTTTCTTCTCACAATTTTTACTTTTGCAGTTTTTGTTTTGTTTTATTTTGTTTTGTTTTGTTTTGTTTTGTTTTGATGGGGTGATTGACTCAGCTGCAACTGCAGGGTGGGAGACATCTGGAGCATCCCTCCTCCCACCTGGACTCCTGGAGCAACATGAAGAGGATTGGCATTGCTTGGATGTCCTTGGGACTTCCCTCACACATCCCCCTCTGTATGCCCACATGTTCACTTCCAGAACTCTGAAAAGAAGCCCTTTACCCCATTTTGTCCCCTCCCAGTTCAACGAAGCCAGAGAGTCATTACCCAATTTTCCCTTTCCTTTCCGATTTTGGAAGAATGGATATAAAATGTAAAAAATTCCCAAAATAATGAGGCCTAAAGAAAAAGGAAATAAAAATAAAGGCCATACATTAACAGCTTTCATCTCCCAATAAAAATGTTTTCCAGATGCTGGTTACAGGCAAAGAGGATATGTTTTATCATGCTCAAAAGAAAACAGTCTCTAGAGGCATCATCTCCTCTAAAACAAAATCCTTTTTAAGCACTGTACACAGACCTTGGCCAAAGGGGCCTTGAAGCCTGAGAACTTATTCAAGGAAGTTAATAGTCCTTTGGTCCCATTATAATAAGTCAATGATTTCACTAATGTTCTAGAAAAAGGTGGGAATGTAAATGAGTAGAGACCCCTTATAGAAAAGAAAAAAAGGTAAAAACTCTTTGATATAAAACAAATACAAAATGAGTGTAAATAGAGTCTTTGAGTTGTGTTGACTGTGGAAATACAAGGACAGTACCCGAGATAAAATAATGTAGCCATGAGTTAAGGACACTGTGACTATCCCTGTGAAGAACCCATCCCTTCTGAGGCCCTGGAAGCTGCTGGTTTCAGACATGGGTAGTCTGGCTCCCTCACCTGCCAGGTGCAGCCTGAAATAGATAAGCTGGCACTGGTCGCTTGTTTTCTCCTTGAAAAGAGAAAAATAAATAAATAAATAAATAAAAGGAAAAAGGCCACAATTGGAAACCTGCCAGAATGTTTTATGTTTTCACTTTAAAAACTGGCTTGCTAAAGTCACTAACCACTAGTGCTCCCCCTTCCTTGAAGTGGTAGTCCTGATACATCAGCCTACTTCTTCTTTTTCCCTAAAATAAATTTCTTTTTCTACTCTAGTGTCTTGTGGTCTCACTGTGTGTCAAAAACCAGATCCCACAATAGGTAGTTAGGGGATCCAGGAGTTATGCATGTAGTGATTGGATTCTGGTTGGGGGAAGGGATGAAAATGAACAGTGATTCAGAAGATTTGGGAGGAAGTGTGTAGTAAGAATGGTAATGCATTGATATAATGCAAATTTCCTTGGCTCAAGGATCAGAAGATCAGCTGTTGCTAACATTTTGAGGCATTGGGGCCAGCCTTGATAAACAAAGTCTAATTGTTTGGATAGGAATGCAATGGGATGGGGGGAGTGTCTCTTACCTTCTGGTAAAGAACTCCTAAGGCTTGTCCTTGTTCTGAGTGGAGTGACAGGAGAAAAGGCTTGTTAGGGTTTGGTAAAAATAGAGTTGAGGACTTGAGAATTTTGGAGAGTATAAATGGTAGAGGAAAAAGAACGGGGACATGGAAGAGGATCTGACAGGTTCCTGTTGTCAGCCTCATAGAGGGATTTGGCTATGAGGGAGGATGTTTGTATCCAGATGCAAAAATAATTAAAAAGGCCTAAGAGATGTTATACCCAATGGGAATCAAGAACTCATCCAAGCTGTTCACTCAAAAACCAAAGAAGCCCTTATTGAACTGACCAGTGACAACACTCTAGACATCTAAAGTGGTGTACTAGAATGACGTTCCTAACTATTTTGGGGGGTATAAAAAGGAAAAGACTACAAGTAGGTGGAACCTTTTGTTGCAATACTATCAGCCAGTGCAAGCAAGCCATGATACAGAAGCTAATGTTGCAGTTAGCTTAATTCAGCCAACACCCATGTTCCTCCTTGTTTCTCAGAAAATGGGTTAATTTTGACTTCCCAGAAATCTTAAGGTGACTGCTGAGGACAAAATGGATTACCTATTGTTCACTTATTACATTCCCCACTGGTCTTATTGGAATAGATGATTCCTCATTATTAGATATCTGTATCTGTCTTCTAGGTCTTCTAGGAACTGGCAATTCTTCTAGGTGGGAGATGTGGGAAGAGCCACTGAGGCATAAGCATCCTTGCGGCTGCGGAGTGGGTAAAACCCTGTGGGACACCAGGATTATCATGCTTGGGTGGCACATGGCTAAGTAACCCCCCCTGCCAATGGGGCATTGCCTTGGGAGAGTCTCACCCCATCCACCCTCCCTTTTCTTCAGCATTGTGCAGTTTCTGGCTGGACCTCTCATAGGCTCTCACATTTCCACTTCTTTGTTCATTAGCTCCCCTCCTATATAAAAGATGTGTGTTTCTGCATTAAAGTTGAGATTGTGTCACAGAACCTATCTCCTGGAGTTGATTCTTGTGCTCTGTTGCCTCATCCTCGCAGAGGGAAATCCTGCGCTCCTCCAGACGCTCAGCCAGTTAATTGGTCATAGTAGGTGTGTAACAGTAAAAGTTTTACAGATTGTCTTCTCTGCTGAATACAACTGCTAGCACAGGTTATAACACAGGGGGTGATTAGAAGTATTCCAAAAATGATGACAAGAGGACCAATGATGGCACCAATTAGTGCCGTGAACCAAGGAGACCAGGAGAATAGGGGTTCTTACCAGTTTTCCTGATCTTGTTGGGCTTCTTCCCTTTCCTTCAACCTCTTTCTTACTAATAATAAACTGTCCTTAATCATGTCTGAATGGTTAGTATAAAAGCAACAAGTTTCCCCTAAATCCATACATAGTCCTCCTTGTTTGAGGAATGCAAGATCCAGTCCTCTTCTAGTTTGTAAAACTACTTTAGCCAGGGAGCTAAGGGATTCTTCTAATTTGGACACTGATTTTTTTTAATTCGCCTAGGTCCTGATCTATCTGGGAGCTTAAGAGTTTAAAGTTCTGGTCTCCCAGAATCAAAGCTGATTTCCTTTTTGATGTGGAACTGGCAATTCTAAGGGTGGCTAGAAGTGGCACTAATATGGGGGTTGCCTTTTAGTCCTAGTCATCAACCCAAAATGTTTGAATCCTCTTTCTCTATCATAATAATACACTTGAGGGACACTATGGACAATAATATAAAATCCATACCAACTTTGATTTTTTTTCCAGTTCAAAAAGCCAAAAATTTAGACAAGGTGTCATTCCAGATGAGCAGGCAAACCAAACACCTTTTGGAGCTACTAGATAGTTTGTAAAGTCTCCAGTAGGAACAAGTTCAGTAAGACAGCAATCCTTATATGGGGAATTAGCCAGGTCAAAGTTAGTGGTCCTAATACATTGCCCTTGACCTTGTAAATCTCCCAGAGTCAATTTAGGACTGTTCAATGTATCCATGGGCACATTGAAAAGCTAGGGATTTAGCTGATACATTTTGGATTTGGGAGAGGGGGATATTAGCCCCAATTCCTACATAATATGGGGGTTTAGGATTAAGACATAACCAACATTCAGTTGTTAGGTTAAGGGATATTACATTAAGGAAGGCAAAGACTGAGTCTAAAGTGGTCATCAAAGGGTTGTGGGGTGCTGAAGGCATCAATTTTCAGGGTATTTAGTAGTTAGGACTTATGGGTGGGAATGTGGTTGGGAGTTGCCCAGCAGTATGAGTGGTTGGGAATGGTTCAGCAGTAGGAGTAGGCCAGTTTAAATCTTTCTTTAAGGGCTGCATGGGCAGGAAGCAGGGGGTAACCATTCCCAGTAGAGAAAACTAATAGAGCCCACGGGATTTTTAAGGTCAATTTTTGAGCCATATCTTTGGATTGCAATTTCAGCTTCTGGGCTATCTCCTGTTGTATATAATTGCAGGCCCCAAGTTTTACCAGTTTCCCACCCTTCATTTGATTTAATTGTAATTTTAAGGGGGTTGCAATTTCTTGAGAGTTTCTCCCAGGATCACCTTTCCTCTTAACTTGAATATATTTATCTTCATCTGTTTTCCATGGGGTGATGCTTTTGCATTCCCAGTGGGCACAGTGAAAATGTTTGGACTCCCCACAATGGGGAGCATTTGATGTAGGCCAAAGATAGTATTGAGTTGACTTCTGAAGTATGCATTGTGGTACTACAAGCACTTGAGTCCATCAGAGTGACTATATCACAGAGGTCTAACTCAAAACTAGGTTTTATTGTCCCCTTGGGAGACTCACTGTTTTGATAACTTTTTTATCTTTTGTTCCACTTAACTCCCATGTATATTGTGTGGGTAGATGGGGGAAGAGTCAAGGACTTACTGCATAATTCTCAGCTATATTCCAACAAAGGGGGAATGAAAACCACATTAATTTTTTATCAATCTATCTTTAGAGGATTGGAAGTCTGCTGGATGGATCATCTTTCCACACAGTCCTCAGGTTCAGAGGCAGAAGCCAGCTTGACATGTATCCAGTGTATCTACATATTTTTTACAGCCACCTTTATTGCAGTTGGAGTGGTCAGGACTATGGTCCAGGGTCTGGTCCACTGGGGATCCAGGGAGGATGATGGCAATTTCTTGATGTACACCAAGTCTCAAGGCTGAAAAGAATGTAAGTCTTGTTGGTTACCTAGCTCAGATACATAGGACTCCCCCAAAGTCTTCTTTATGTATCTTCCTAGCTGATGCAGTGCCTGTAGAGAACTAAGATGGTGTTTATCAGCCATAGTTTGAGTTATAGTCATGTCCAATTTGGTAACAGAAGTGGGGGGTCTCCCAAACATGATCTCAAAGGGAGTGATTCCCTTTTTATAGGGAGTACAGTGTAATGGATGAGGGCAAAAAGGAGAAGGTCTACCCATGTTTTGCCAGTCTCCAGAATCAATTTAATTAAAATTTCCTTTAGGGTTCTGTTCATCCTTTCTTCCTGACCTGACTTTTGAGGCCTATAAGCACAATGAAGTATCCAGTTAATCCCTAGAGCACTTGATAAAGATTGGGATATTTTCTCCATGAAGGAGTGGCCATTGTCAGACCCTATGGATAGTGGGAGGCTGAATCTGGCAATAATTTTCTAAAGTAGCTTTTTTACTGTAACCTGAGCTGTTTCTGTTTTAGTAGGAAATGCCTCAGTCCATCCCGAGTAAGTGTCCATAAAAACAAGTAAGTACTTATATCCCTAACTATTGGCTTTTACCTCAGTAAAGGACACTTCCCAATGTTCTCCTGGAGATGATCCTCTAATGAGATGGGCTCATTAGATGAACCTGTAAACCTTTTAGCATTTACCTGAGCTCAGGATGGACACCATGAAGTGGTGAACTGTATCAGGTGCTGCATTCCTGGAAAATAGTTCCTTTGCAGAGCAAATCTGTCAATTTTGTTTCACCCAGGTGAGTTCCTTGGTGCAGATGATGAATTAGAGCTTGGCCAATGTCCTCTGATAGGTAGATTCTCTTGTCTGGCAGGATAGCCCATCTCTTTCAGTCTTTGTGTGCCTCAAGTTGTTTGATTTTTATATTGTCCTGTTCTGAATATGTAGGTTCCAAAGGTAGAGCTCTTTCAGGAAGAGCTGGGAGGGTACCTAGTGGCCCCACTGGTCTTAGGACAATCTTTTTGTCAGTCCAGTCAGCAAAATTGTTATCTCCTATATCTGTAGTTTCTCTCTTTTGATGGGCCTTGCAATGTATGAGGGCAACTTGTTTTGGTAGTCAAATAGCTTCAAGCAAGACTAGGATATCTGGAATATTTTTGATAGTTTTTCCTCCTGAGGTTAATAAACTCCTTTCTTTGTAAATGGCCCCATGCACATGTGCAGTAGCAGGGGCATATTGACTGCCTGTGTAGATGTTAACAGTTTTGTCCTTACTAAATCTTAAAACCTGAGTCAAAACAATTAATTCTACTTTTGGGGCCAAAGTTCCATGTCCCAGGGCTTAGGCCCAGATTACCTTCTCCATGGTGACCACAGAAGCTCCAGCATATCTGATGCCATCCACCATAAAGCTGCTGCCATCCGTGAAAAGTTCTTCCTCAGGATTGTCCCAGGGTGTGTCCCAGAGATCTGGTCTGGCTCCTTGGAAACTCCTTACAATATCTAGACAGTCATGTACAGGCTGGGAGGGATTATCGTCAGGGAGCAAGGTGGCAGGATTTAAAGCCACAGTGGTTGAGAATTTTACTCGCTGTAGGTTCAGCAATGAAGTCTGGTATTGGGTCAGTCTAGCACTGGTCCATTTTTCAGGTGGAGATTTTAATATTGTTTAGACTGCATGGGGAGCAGTTATCATAAATTCTTGACCCAAAGTAAATTTAGTGGCTTCTTTGACCAATAGTGCGGTGGCAGCTGTTGCCCTTAGGCAGTTGGGCCAGCTGGTAGCCATGGGATCCAAGCATTTAAAGATAAGCTATTGGCCTTTTCCATCATCCCAGAGTTTGAGTTAACACTCCTTTTGCTATTCCTCTCTTCTCTGCCACATACAGGTGAAAGATTTTGTAATGTCCAAGAGAGCCAGGACTGGGGCTTGTGTTAGAGCCTCCTTGAGGCCTTGAAAGGCTTTTACCTCAATCTCAGTCCAAATAATTTTCTCCCCTTGCCCCTTAGTTGCCTCATATAGGGGAACAGGTGACTTTAGGGAACCCTGGGATCCACAGTTGGCAGCATCCCAAGGCTCCCAGGAATTCACGAATTTGACTCTTTGTGGTGGGAGGAGGGATTTGGAGGATTGCTTGGACCCACTTTCCTGATAACCACCATTGGCCACCTTGTAATTTGTGTCCCAAGTATACAACTTCCTTGGAGCACAGTTGAGCCTTCTTGGCTGAAACCCTGTACCCAAGTCTTCTCAGGGTGTTAAGCAAATCTCGGGTGTCCTCCTTGCAATATGTACATTGATCTTTTTTAACCTTTTATTTCTTGGGTAAGATCGCCCTCTGGTGGAGTTATTAGGTCATGTTCCGGCAGCAGCCAACAAAACTTTAGTTAATCTTTTGGTTTGTCTCTCCTCAGGAGGGTCTCTATTAATATAGACTCACTGGGCAATTTCCACCAACTGAGATAAAACCTTTCCTTTAAATCCCTCTAATTTTTGTATTTTCTTTCTAATACCAGGGGCTGACTGGGTCACAAAGACTATGTTAATAGCCCTGAGATTTTCAGGAGCCTCAGGAACTTTGGGAGTGTAAGAGCAGTATGCCTACAGAAAACACTCCAAGAATGTGCTTGGAGATTTATTTGGGCCCTGGATCATCTCACTCACCTTTGAAATGTAGTGGGCTTCTAGGCAGCAGCTTCAACTCCCTGCATCACAGTCTGGCGAAATTGGTCTAGAGCCTCCTTTGTTGTCATTGTGGTCCCAATTTGGGTGGACGGAAGGGAAAACAGTCTCCAGGCAAGTGGGGTCCTCTGTGGGTAGGCCATTTTGGCTGCCCAAAGACAACGTTTTGTACTCTGAGGGTGATAGGGTGGTCGGTTGTTCCCTGAGGGGACCAACTGAACTTGAAAATGGGCCGTTCCAATTTACAGGACTTTCTTAAGTTAAATCATTAACAGTAGTTCCATAGTCAGTGGCACACTTTTGGAAATCCTGGAAATTATCCAGAAAGCAAGTTAGAACAGTGAGGCACGTGGTTGATTGTTGATCCCACATGGGATACAAGAATCCCAGTATCCCCATGGTAGACTGTCCGGAAAAGAGACTCTGCACAGAAATCAAAGGTAAAGCACAAAAGGTCAAGAACTAGGCCAACAAAACAAATGCAAATAGACAGACAATGACCAAGTTAGGCCACACAGGGAGGCCAGCCAGTGGACAGGAGCAACTTCATCTTGCCCTGTCCTGGGACTTGGTGTAAGGGACTGCATCCCGTCTGACCTTGTCCTCCAAGGAGTCAACTCACCAGAACACACTGGAACACAGATGACTTTGTCAGGAGGGCGTCCTGAAGGCGAACTGGAGTGAGGCTGAGGAACATCTCTCAGGAGCTCCCCTCTATTCTGGGAGGGAGTCCAGGGAGCTGCCACAGGAGGTCAATTTGGGTGTGAAAGGGAGAAAAGAATACAGTGAGAAGAGAATACACTGGGGCCTCCAAATGTTATACCCAACGAGAATTAAGACCTCATCCAAGCCATTCACTCCAAAACCAAAGAAGCCTTTATTGAACTGGTCAGCGATGACAACCCTAGACACCTAAAGCAGTGTACTAGAATGACATGCCTAACAGTTATTTGGGGGGTTATATAAAGGAAAAAGCTAGAAGTAGGTGAGAAATTCAGTTGCAATGTTATCAGCCAGTGCAAGCAAGCCATGATACAGAAGCTAATGTTGCAGTTAGTTTAACTCAGTCAACACCCATGTCTTCCTTGTTTCTCAGAAAATGGGCCTAATTTTGACTTCCCAAAAATCTTAAAATGACTGCTGAAGACAAAATGGATTCCCTATTTTTCACTTATTGCAGAGAAACAGCATGTACCTCTTGGTGGTTGGTAGGGGAATGTCTTTTAAAGCCTGGAGTTTTTCTGGGTGTATGGTGTGGGAGGTGGGGGTTAATAGGATGCCTAAATATTGTACCTGAGGGGAGCAGAGTTGGGCCTTAGATCGAGAATCCCAGTATCCCCAGGAGACGGGATGCTAGTATGGTGTGTGAATTATTCAGAAGAAAGGCTACAGAGCAGAAGGTCATCCACATACTGTATAAGGTGGCTAGGGGATAAATTTAGGGTGGCCAGGTCACGCTGGAGAGCCTGGCCAACGTAGTGGAGGCTATCTTGAAAGTCTGTGGGAGAACTGTCCAGGTGAGTTGCTGCGAATAGTTAGTGTCCGGGTCTGTCCAGGTAAAGGCAAAAAGTGGGAATGAGGCAGGATGGAGAGGAATAGTAAAGAAGGCATCCTGCAGGTCTAATACTGAGAAATGTGTGGTAGAGGCTGGGATATGAGATAAAAGGGTGGAGGGGCTGGGCACTACAGGGTATGTGGGGACAATTGCCTTGGTAATTTTTCTGAGGTCCTGTACTAATGGAGACTGGTCATTGGATTTCCTTTCTCTGAGAATGGGGGAGTTATGAGGCCAGTGGGTTGGTATGAGGGTTTGGCCTGTAACAAACGGGAGATGATTGACTTCAAATCTCTGAGGGTTGAGGGGGTTAAAGGATATTGGGGGAGGGCTATATAATGGGTGGGGCCTCTCAGTTGGAGATGAACCAGGGAATTGTGTTTTGCTATTTGAGGTTGAGAAGTATCCCAGACTGTGGGGTTAATTCTGGTAAATAAAGGATAATCCGGAGGCTTAGGAGGCCCAGGGACCAGGTCCAGGTCAGTGTGTATTAAAAAGATGGTAGTGGACTTTAAAGGGGGAATGATAATGGAAGTTTTTAATTTGTGAAAGAGATCTTGGCCCAATAGGGGGACAAGGCAACTTGGCATAAGTATAAAGGAATGGGATAATGAAAGGGATCCAAATGTGCAAAAAAGGGGAAGTGTTTGCAGTGGCTATGTAGGGGTCCCTGAGACTCCCATAATTGGGGCATTTGATTTAAAAGTATATCCATGCCATTCATTCAAGAGGGAAATGCTTGCCCCAGTATCGACCACAATTGAGACTGCATGGCTGTTCACCATCCATGTGACCCGGGGCTCCTCAGATGTGCCATCTGAGGTGGCAGGGGCAATGGAGTCCAGGCTCCATCATTCCAACAACTCCGTGAATGGGACTTGGGAATCAGGTGGATGTACCAAGGGAAGGGGTGTCCTTCCCTGCAGACAAACCACCTTCCAGTGTCCCCATTGTCCACATTTGGGACCGGGTTTGGAGAACTTCCTTGGGCTAGGGAAGGCTTTTGCCCAGTGTCCTTGCTTCCCATCAGAAGCAGGATCCAGGAGGTATATTGGTGGGGCCATGAGCTATGAAGTTATTAAGTGGTCGAAAGGAGCCATGAGCCATATGGGTTTTTCTTGGGCTCTGAGGGGCAGAGGCCAGGAGCTGATATTTAGCTTTAAGATGTTGCTCTTTCTCCTTTTTTGCCTCATCTTCCCAGTTATTAAAAACTTTGAAAGCTGTATATAAAGTAACTGCTGAAGAGACTCAGCAGTTTCTTGTGGACGTCAGGTACAGATCTGCTGATAAAGTTAAAATGAAGAAAGAGACTGCCACCCGGACTGTTACTGTCCAAATTTGTATACTTTTTGATGGCCTCAGAAAGTCGGGCCAAAAATAGGCAGGATTTTCATCAGGTCCCTTTGTAATTTCCAATTAACTTGAGTATGAGAATTTTTTGTCATTCCTGTAGGAGGAGCCCCTGGCACTTGGCTGGCAGCTGTGAATGCATTGAGTGTGTAAGGGAAACCTACACTAACACAGGCCTGACAGGAATATCTGCAGGAAGGAGCTTTCTGTTGTAGCAGGCCAGAAGGGCAAAGGTCACTTCCCCATAGTTAGCATAATTGTTCCCAGGGAAACCTTGGGGGACCCAGATTGGACGCTAAGCAGAGGTGTTAGTGAAAACATGATTGGACAAGATACAATCCCTACTTAGCATATCTATATGTTACATGATTGGACAGGGTTACAAACCCTGATTAACATAAAGGCAAACTGATAATAAATCTTAATTGACTATTTAAGAACAAAGAATTCCCACAATAAACGAGTCAGTAGGCAGCTCACAACTGGCCTACTTTTCACTGAACTCCCGATGCCTGCATCCTGGCATTGCACTTTACCCCCACGTCTGAGAGAAGCCGAGGCAGACTTACTTCAATTCCCCCAAGGAGGCAAGAGATCATATGTTGGAGTCTGAGGACCCCAGGGTCTTGTGGCTGATGAGTCCAATTAGGTTCAGTTGTAGGGATAGCAGCATCTGCTGCCAGATGGAGATTAGGGTTTTGGCCGTGTAGAAGATCTGCATGATCTCTTGCGGCCTGCCAAATTCTAGTGCATTCATCATTGGTCAGGGTGGATGTTAATATCTAGTACACATCTTCCCAAGTAAGGTGGGCAGAGTCAAATGGGTGAACTTCCTATATTTAACAGGGTTGTCAGAGAAAGATCCATATCTATCCTCCATATGGGACATATCTGTCATGGAGAAGGGAACATGGACCTGGACCGTGCCTCCAGCTCCTGACACCTCCCAGAGAGGGAACATGAGTTTTGCTGGGAGATTTTTTAGACCTTGTGTGGGGAGAGGACAGCAGTGGAGAGGGGGAACTAGTCTGTGCAGTCTGAGGAGGTGGATCTGATGGCTGCCAGGGCAGCTGCACTTTGTGGGGAGGAGTCAGCTATGGGGGCAGTGGGACTGAGCTGAGGGACATCTGATGGGGTAGCCATAGCTGTGGAATTTTGGGGAAGGGGTCCTGATTTGGGGGCCATGGGACTCCAGGATCTGTAAGGAGGGGGTTCATCTGCTATTTCTGGGGCTGTAAATAAGGAAGAAAGTCAAGAGTCTGATAGAATCAATTGCAAAGTGGGACAAGGTTTGCATAATGGGGGGTTTGAGGGAAGGATAAAAAAGACTTCGAGGTATAGGACCTCACTCCAATTGACATTTTGTAATAAATGTCTTTTATTTTTTGGAGAATTTCTTGATCAAATGTTTCATATTTGGGCCATTGGTACAGATTATCTAATTTGTGGTGTGGCCAAATTTGGGTGCTGAGCCTAATGAGACATTTCATTTTGAGGTCAGTTTGGGAGAAAGGGGTCTTAAAATTACTAATGAGACAACCCAAAGGTGAGTACTGTGGAACTGAATGATGATCCCCATGTTGGGGAGGGGTGATTTGGGTGTCAGATTGAAACCAAAGCATCCCCTGGATTCTTTATGACCTGAACTGGACAGTGCCACCAGAAATGAGGAAACATCTTTACCCTGATTTCAATGGTGGAGGAACCCCTGGGGTCCCGTGAACCAAAAGGTGGGGTCTCAGGTTAGGGTACCTATGTGTTAGAGACAAGATGGATGGAGTAATCTTCAGCCATTAAGCTAAAGTGGACTCAGAGGGTGTGGAGGGTCTCTTTCTACAGGGTGTGGTGTACACAGTCAGTTTGGGAATTGAGTCATAGCATAAGTGGTGGCTGGGGGAACCCCTGACTTCAGAGAATCAAAGGGGTGCTGGACTCTCAATGGTTACTTCCCAGGTCTTATCAGCCTTTTAATTTAACTGTAGGGGAAGGGGAACAGGTAAGGGGGAAGGTTTAACTTTACCTTACACCCATTTCCCAGTCAGGGAACCAAAATGGAAGCACAAAAGGACTGGAGGCAGATCTCCATTGATTCAGAGAAGCCTTTATTCCTTCGCAGATTCATGTGCCTTTTGGGTCCACTTTCCAGGTGGGAAAATGGCCCTCAGTTACAGAGGTGATTTTGGTTTTATAGGGTACAATGATGTAATCATTGGGAGCTGTGTAACTGCAGACTTGACAGTCAGGGGTTAGTTGAACAGGTTAAAACCTTAATTTAGGAAGTCAGTTGTAAAGAGGTTGAAACTCAGTCTTGTCTGGGGGGAGTCCTGATCCCAGGGATGAGCACTCAAGTCTTGCACTTTCATATTTGCTGTGCTTCCATTCAGGACTAATTAGCCATAGGGGAAGGCCATGGCTTAGGGCTCAGCATTCAGTATCTGCCGCTTTCCCCCAGAGCCCATTGTCTCTTGGCTAGTTTCCCCTCCCTCCTCCAGAGTTGTGCCTCTCTGCATTTTTCTTTGGGGGCTATGTTGCAAGGATATTACTTTTGATGACCTTTCACTGGGTTTTTGGGTTGTCTCTTCCTCTGAGTTATGACGCACTAATAGGAACACACCTAAAATTAGGGTCATGCAAGCTGGAAGCGCACATGCTGCTACAAAGCCCAAATGCTAGTTCACCACTATATAATTCTCCCTGCATTTCAGTTTACTTTGCCAGTCATCATCTAAACATTTTTCTTCAGTGGAGGCCTAATGTGGCCATGCATTTTCCCCCAGAGATGAGGGGAAACACCTCCTTCTTTCAGAATGTGAGAAAAACGTGGGGCTTTCCTGTGGCTGAGAGCAGGGATTCCCTCTCCTGAAACGTGCATCTTCCACCCTGGCCACCATTGCTGAAGAAGCCCCAAGGGAAGGAGCACCTAGTAACTCTCTGCACCCTGCACCCCTCTTCCCAGAGAAGGGTCTGGAGCCCTGTAATTTGCTAATTAGCTCGCCCCCATTGTCCTCAGGCACCCCCATAACACCATTAGGTGTTATGCTAATGAAGGAGAGGTTCATTAGCTGGACCTCCAGCAACAGCTCTGAAGGACATGTGCAGGGACAGCTGGGTTGGCAGACACCTGGGGCCAAAACCCACCGCGTTCCCTCCCGCCCCCCCTGGGCAGTGCAGGGTGCACGCCCACCCCTGAAGCACAGCCTGGTGGATGCCCTAGCAGGAGGCTCTTTCACCTGCCCGTCAGGAAAGTGCCTCACCATCAGGCGGAGCTAACTTTCACCCCTCTGCCCTCTTTCTAGGGACCGTGCACTTCTTTTTCTTTTCTTTCTTTCTTTCTTTCTTTCTTTCTTTCTTTCTTTCTTTCTTTCTTTCTTTCTTTCTTTCTCTCTCTCTCTCTCTCTCTCTCTCT
>JAJEJO010001865.1:81872-109631 GCA_020662805.1 Glaucomys volans
CTCTCTCTCTCTCTCTCTCTTTTTTCAGGGGAGTAACTTTTGCATTCCCGAGTCCCCCAAGTCCTGGGGACCAGAGGTGGTGCCGAACCTGGGGGCGGTTCCCTGGCAGCATAGATTCTACTTCGAGCCAGACTGTTGCTCCCAGGCTTGGTTTGCATCATCCCATCCCACCCTCGGGAAAGAGGAGCCAGCCCCCTTTGGAGCCTCAGCTTCCCGCGCTATGCCAACCCCTCCTCCTCCGCATTCCACCCCCCCCTCCTCTCATCCCTTTCTGCGCCATCGCATTTTACTCACCTCCTCCCTCTACACCGCAAAATTTTCTTTCATTCTCCTCCATCTCCACCATTTGTTGTTTGATGCTTCCCACTCTTTGAGGAAGGATGGTTGATTTGGAGAGCGAAGTGCCCCCTCTGCCTCCCAGGTACAGGTTTCGGGATTTGCTACTAGGGGACAAAGGATGGCAGAACGACGACAGGTGAGTGGTGTGGTGCAGTGTTGTTCTGTCAATACTGCTGTAAAGGAGACCGAGACTGAGGGCTGGAGAGGGGGGTGGAGAGAGACGAAGAGAGTCAAAAGGGAGAAGGTGACACTGGGCAAGGGAGTAAAAGGGACTCTGACGTGTCTGTCTTTCCATTTTGACTCTAGAGAGCAGTTGCTATAGATGAGGAACTCTTCCTTTTCACTTTCTTGTTCTTGCAATGCATTTTTTTTTTTGCATTTTTTCCATGATTATTCTTTTGTCTCTCTGTGCTTTCCACGGGTGTGTGTAAGGCTGGTACCAGAGGTCCCAGCATCCAAACAGCACACAAATCAGTGCCCGACAGACATTGTTCGTGATTTTTCTTAGGTGTGGTAATCCATCTCAAAAATTTATCCAAGTTGATTGAAAAAGCACATTGGAAACTTAAAATTCCCTGCACCTATTTCCTTATTTCTTGTCAGCGTTTTCTTGACTAGGTGTCTACTTGCCAGGAGGAATTTCATGCTGTTTAAACATTTGGAGTTCTAGGTAAACAGTTGGTTTAAATATGTAGCAGGTACTTACTGGAAATAACCATTGACCTGGAAAATATTTACTTTGAACAGGTAACTGTGGCTAATAATGATGTCGCTATAGCATGATGCCTTTCTATGATTAGTATAATTTTAACCTAAAGAGTTTGTCTCAAAATAAAAGTTTCACAACTAGAATAATTATGAGGAATATATTGCTCACGTGCTTTACAAATAGCACTTTGTTTAATTGAACTTATGAAATTCCTCTTGGTATCTCTGTCTCATTATTTAAAGAGCACTGTGCATTTTGTTGAATTCAGTATATTCTGGAATAGTCATTTCATGTATCACACGCCACATTTTCATTTTTTAAAAATAATATCTGTGCTAACTAAGCTTGGAGTTCAATTGAAATGTTTTCCTGAAGTTCAGTTTGGCGTGAATGCTCTGTTTGAATGAAAGAAAAGATCCGCTATTGGTCCAATCAGAAATCCCCCTGCAGTCACACTGTGCAACACACCATCCCTCTTGTCCTTACCTGCTGGGCTCCCAATACCAACTCCTATTCCAGTACACTGATGACTTTATCTTGGACATCAGTTATGAGCATCTCCCTTGGTCTCATGTTAGTAATTTAAGATAGATATTTTGTAGAGGATATTATTTCAATTAAATCTCTTCTTTTATGCAGAAATGTGTACATTGCTTAAAAATTTACAGAACAAATGCCTGAGGTATTACTCAGTATGCTTGTGAATTAGAATGTTCTGGTTAACTGCAGATAACTAATAGAATATTTAAACAAATTTACAATGCTAATTGACATGTAGATAAACTGTATTACCCTAGTTAAATGACTGTTCAAGAGCAGCATAATGTTTACTGTGGTTGAATTTATGTGAATTTCAGGACCTCAGGATCATCAAGTAGAATAGAAATCTTCCTTGTAGAAAGTGTGAGGTGGGTTGAATACATGAAGGGCATATTTTGCCAAGGCAATGGTAGTGTTGTTTGCTTTTTAAGTATAATATCAAAGATGTTAATTGTCCATATGGTTGCCCTCATTTTTCTAAGGATGTTACAGATGTGTCAGTGGTTAAGACTTTTGTTTCAATTGGACCTAAACAAGTCACTGCTACATTGAAAATTTTTACAGTCATTTAGAATTTCTACTATAATAGAATATATGCCAGCTCAACTTTAACTTAAAATTAAAGCACATTTACTACTACTATTAAATAGTAAGCGTTTAAAAATGTCCAATCATTTGAAAAGATGTAACTGATTTTGTGGTTTTATAAAAATTCATACTACCAACTGGATTCCAAACTAAATCTTAATCATGAAGCTTTGAAGGCAAGATCCTTAGAATGAGAGACCCAGATTTCAGTCTTATTCCTTCACTACCTGAGTGGTCTTGAGGAACTTATTTAACAATTATGAGATGCAGTAATCCTATTTTTGTAATGGAAATATATGCCTTATATAAATATCTAACTCATAAAATTGTGACAAGACAGTAGAAGGAGAGGTGCTGGACTCACAGCTGGCACTAAGACTGCCAAGTGCTTTACTGTTCTGTGTGTTATCTCAGTCAATCCTCAGACAATCCCTGAATTATAGGTGAGTATTTTACAAAAAAGGAAACTCAGATTCTGGGAAATCAACTATTTGTCTTCTTCAAGTATCTTAGGGTAAATATGACTTGAACTCAGTTCTTTGTTACAAAATTCTTAAGTTTTTCCACTTTATTCATTGGAATTCATAACAATTTTACAGCATCTAGCATAATTTAGGATCTCATTAAATATTGGTTCCCTTCTTCACTTTTAATTTGTTCTGATTTGTAGTATGTACATTTTTCACCCAGGATCCTAAACTAATTTCCAGTAACTAAAGTCATCTCTTTTATTTTTAATAAAGTTAAAGATTCCTCGTTGTATTTAAGTCTGAGTAGCAATCTTATTCTACTCAGTTATCATCTTGGATGGCATTTCCTACAGAGTTGAGGAGGGGACATTTTTAGATAGAAGAAGGTAAACAGCTTCCACCAACTGAATGATTAAGTGCTCTTCTCATATTCCTTAAGCTACTTTCTGTGAATGCTTTTTTGCTGTGCCCTCTTCAGTTCCCCTCAGTGCTTGACAAGGATTTCACTGAATTATAAAGATGTTTGCAAGGTCTCATATTCCTGGGAATTGGGGCTGCTGTTTCCTGTTGTTTTGTTTAATTTGCCTATGCTTGGGAATAATATTACATTGGATTTCTGGGAATTCTAGGGTCTTAAGGGATTTAGAACACAAGAATCAAACAGTTAATCATACTGGATATAACCAAAAAAGGCCCTGATTCTGGTGTGATGAAAGTATTACTTGGAAAGAATGTAATGCTCATTTCCAGCAACTTATGCTAAATACACCTCAGATGGTGACTACTCCAGATGACCTGGGACAGAAAAACATGTTGCTTGCACCTTAACTCCAGACAAACAAGTCACAAACAATGTTATTAAGGCCCCCAAAATAGTCCCAACTATTCAGACACTCTTTGGAAATGCTTATTTGGTTAATGGAAATCCATAGAATCCTCCTAGGAAACCAGTTTCTGGTCTCTTAGATTTAGACCCCCCTTTATCTTCCACTGGTAGAATACACCTTGGTTGGTGTCAAGTATATTATAATGGAAAACGTACATGGAAAGCTCATCTCCCCTTTTTCTAAATATTTAAAATGTGTGAGACCCTGATGTTTGCTTGGTTGCTTTGAACAGCTTTCTTGGGCAAAACAGGTTAATGCTTACTGGGCAAAAGTAGGAGGTGTAATCTAGCAAGAACTATTGTTCCTGTTAAACTCATTATTAACCACATAGTGTAAGCTTATATGTTGTTCATAGAAATGGCTTCTGCGTATGATGTCTCCAGTAATATAGAAAGTAGAACTAGTTAAAGATTATATAGAAGAATACTTAAAAATATCATGAAGAACTGATAATATTTAGTCTGCTAATACATTTTGCCTATTGTATTGTAGTTTGTGTCAGTTTCCTTTTGTGTGGCCTCAAGATATTGTACTCAAGCTAGAAGTTAACATATAAAAATGGTGTGTGGAAAAAACAAACTTAGAACTTAGCCTCAGATCACTGAGACTGTGTTGCTTTGTTCTCCACCTCGCCAATGCCATCCCACTCACCAGAGACCACCATGACCCTTGTGCTAGGGCTGGACCCTGACACTTTCTGTCTGAGTGTCCCTCTTCCCTACTAACTTTAGGAACACAGTAGACCTGCATAGTGGAGAGCAAGCCAAAGTGCCCCTGAGTAAATAGGGAATTGTTTAACGTATACCTCAGCTTCCTGGCTCCTTGACTGAAATCATTCTGAAGCCTGTTCTACATGATGTCCAAGTATGGGGATTAAGGAAGAAACCACTGAGCCACATGGTCTCCTAGGCTGCAGAACAGGGCATTCCTGAGGAAAACCTCAGAATCATGCATGTCTGGGGGGAGGACTTTCCAGGTGACTGGACCCACCAGGGGGCCACCTGTCTCAGAAGAGCTTCACCCTTTCTTATGTCCCCCTCCCCTTGTGTGACTGTGTAACCTCAGGCTGAGCCACCCACCGGCTATAGGTTTCAAACTTCGTTCACTGATTCACCTGGTATATAAAAAAGGCTGCACGTTCACATTAAATTGGATATGGCATCATCGAATGCAGCTTCCCAGAGTGTGTGTGTTTTTGTTTTACTCTGTATGGCTCACCCCCTCTACGGGAGACCCACTCATGTTGCCCCAGTTGCAACAGATATAGTTGTGAAATTCAAGGGGACTGAACTCCAGTTTTTCACAGTGATAACTGGCTTAATACTCCCAGTTTGCTGGTTTTGAACACCCCTTTGCTCTACAGTTACTTTCTGAAGTCAATTCCTAAATAAACTTCTTATGGTCCAGTCCTAGATGAAGTTCCACATTTGGGGAAATACGAATTAATAGGTCTGCCTTCTTCATTTAGAACCACATACTAGAAAGGGTGGGGGAGTTGAGCTCCAAGTGTGGGAAGGTAGACACTTTCTCCCTTGATACTTTTTTAAAGAATTTTAAGCTAAACCTTAGTAGGATATGGTTGATTGACAGGTGAAAATAAAGGAGGCATATGATAGATGAATGGAAAGCTGTTGTGAAATAGAAAATATTGATGAGCCTATTATGATACAGAAAATGTGTATTTCAAATCACAGACTTTCTTTGAAACAACTTGGATAGATCTCCTAAATTTAAATTGTGCTACCTTTTGATAGGTAAAAACATCCTCTGTCACATACATGCAATAACCATGTAAAACACACACACACATAATGTGTATATATAGAATATGCAACAGATATGTAATGGATATTTAATATAGTTAATGGACATATATGTATTATCTCAGTGCTATTCTTACATAATTACCTCTATCTTAATTGGATTCTGATATCTAATTAGAACATAAGGGAACAGAGCTAGACACAGCAACACAGATAATTAAGCATGTGGAGAACATTAGTTCTAGGATGCCAGGAAGTAAGTTTGAGGGCTGCTGAATGATAATATTGCTTATGTCTTACGTCTTTGGGGATGTCTACTGTACCTATGATGCACATTTATTTCCTTGGCATCCTGAGTGAAAAACAAAAATCTATTACAAATGCTTTAAATGTCTTGAGTTGCCATTTATCCATTTGGGAATGCTTGAAGTCTTGCTATATCTCAGAGTGCCTCACTTAATTAGCTTTGGGAAAAATAGAGAGATATGAAATAGTGCTTCTAGCTAAGAAGGTGGTCATTGATGTACTTAGAGGTGAATTTTCCCAGAATAATGGCAGAGTTGTTTATGTTGTGATGATGTCCTTGTAGAATTTCTCTTTTAAGACTGTCAAGAAAATCCTTCATTGTTTGTAGATAGTATATTCAGCATTTGCTTGAAAATGAAATAGCTGAAGTCACTACATTAATGATGGCTCAAGGTATTCCGCTTATTTTGAATATAATATTTATAATAGTTTTCAAAGTTATCCTGTGATTGACACTAATATGAGTAGAGACAATCTAGGTGGTTTCATATGGAAGATATTCTGTAATATATAGACTCATGATATTAAAAGACATTGATTTTTATTTTGCAATTTGTATGATTTATAAAATAATAGAAATTTAGAGTATTGTTCTGTAGTTAAAGATAGATAAGTGTCAGGTTTTAAACACCTCTAGGAAGTTAATACAAACCCTTCTCTTTCACTATCACTTAGGAATTTTAAAGTTGAGAACACAATGCACTTCACATGAATAACTGTCACAATTCCAGTTACTGTTAATGGATGATTCTCACCTGTAGTCTTAAAACAGTAGGCCATTTATTTAATTAAACTATTCTCATTTTTGAAAGTCAGGACAATTGTTTCAACTCCAGTAACTTTAAGTATATCTTTCATGTTTTATAGGTAGCATTTAAAAGTAATGCAAGCAGTCCCCTAGGATTAAAACCATAAAAGGATTTGAAGAAAGAGTACGTCAATTAACAACTTAAGAGATATTTGTAAAATAGGGAAAATACTTGAATACCTTTTGGATTATGTGCAATTTTACTTATTATATATTGCAAAATTTATTACTGTATGTAATAAAATTAAGGAAAGGGGTTTTGCATTGGCATATGGGATAAATTTTATCTCCCATAATAAATTACATATTATTTTGCAGAGTAGCCATTTATTATGGAGTATTAATCCTAAGTTTATAAGTTCAGGTCAATAAGTATGCTTTAAAGATATTTTGAGTGCCATTAAAAGGAATAAATGCTTTCACTATATAATTGTATAATGGAATCAACCATACATATGCATTATCTATAAAACTGATGTAAACTTATTGTTAGAAAAAGAATTTAGATAATTGTGTGTATCTTAGCACTGTTGATTATACTAAGAATTTTTTATGAAAAAAGCAACAAAAAATTAGAAACTGCGGTAGACATTGGTGCAGAAAATAACTTTAAATATACACAATGCAATTTAAAAATACAGAGAGAAATACATTACTAATTACTGGTTTTCAGTACTTACCAAAAACTGACATTAATAATTTATATAAAAACACTGTGCTTTCCATTCGATCCTCTCATAAATGAAATTGAAATGTGGTTTTAAAGTTTCTTAGAATTTATTTTAAAAGTTTGAGTCCATTTAACCACTGTCATATACTCACTTTCTGTATTTAGTTATATATTAGTAATACCTATGAGTCTCCCACTTTTAACTTTTCAAAATACATCCACGTGTAATATGACTTGGACTAGAGGGGTTAGAGTACAGTAATACAATTTTCTACCTAAGGTTTGTAATATTTTAAAGAGAGTACACTTTATACGAAGTAGTCACCTGCAGCTTCAACTGGGTCTTAAGGATGGATGCAAGACATGCTTCAGCTGATATCCAAGAAAATGATTTCAACTAATTTAATTCTAACAAAATTTTAAAATAATTTTTTCACTTCTCTATTAGTATTATAAACTTCTGCAAAAGTAGATTTAAAAATGCAAAAACTCATGGACACATATGAAGGTTAATTACTCTTATCTAAGTACTCTTCTTTTTTTGAAATAAAATAAAAATTAAACTAATAATATGTGTATTAACATGTAACAGAAGCTAGATCATGGCCTTTATCTCTTTGCAGATATTAACACTGAATATTTCTGTGGACTGGTAAAATTCATGTTCTTTTCAATTAAGCTGTTTTTAGAAATTCATAAATCATTTTGTCATTGATGGTCCATCTGTTTTTATTAGTGTATTTATGTGTTGCTAATGTCATCTTACTTATGCACCAGGCTTGTCTAATCTATCTTGGGAAGTAAGAAAGAGATTTATACACTGAAATTTAACCAGTTTTTTTGTTTTGTTTTGGTGGGGGTAGTGGGGAATGAACTCAGGGGCACTTGACCACTGAGCCACATCCACATTCCTATTTTGTATTTTATTTAATGACAGGGTTTCACTGAGTTATTTAGCACCTCGCTTTTGCTGAGGCTGGCTTTGAACTCACAACCTCCTGAGCCACTGGGATTACAGGCCTGTGCCACCTCACCCAGTTTAACCAGTTTTTATGTATTTACTGTATGAGATTAAATCAGTCTGGCTCCCTCCCCCTACCTCCTGCCACTGTACTGAGGATGGAACCCAGGGGTTCTCTACCATCGAGCTGCATTGCCAGCCCTTTTAACTTTCTGAAGCAGAGCCTCACTAAATTGCCCAGGCTGACCTTGAATTTGCTAGCCTTTACCTCAGCCTTGTGAGGAGCTGGGATTATAGGCATGAACTGCTGTGCTTGGCTTAGTCTCGCCCTTTTTAAGTAATATTTAATATTCTCAATCTTTGCCACACACACTTCGGACAGAGCACTAATCTCCAGAATCTACCAAGTACTCAAAAATCTTTACACCACGAACACCAATAACCCAATCAATAAATGGGCCAAGGAAATGAACAGACACTTTACAGAGGAAGATCTACAAGCAATCAGCAGATTTATGAAAAAATGTTCAACATCACTCGTTATAAGAGAAATGCAAATCAAAACCACCTTAAGATTTCATCTTACCCCAATTAGAATGTCTTTTATCTAGAACACAGGCAACAACAGGTGTTGGCGAGGATGTGGGGAAAAGGGTACACTCATACATTGCTGGTGGGAGTGCAAGTTGGTGCAGCCACTCTGGAAAGCAGTGTGGAGATTCCTTAGAAAACTTGGAATGGATCCACCATTTGACCCTGCTATCCCACTCCTTGGCTTATACCCAAAGGACTTAAAATCAGATTGCCTCAGTGATGCAGCCACATCAGTGTTCATAGCTGCTCAATTCACAATAGCTAGATTGTGGAATCAACCTAGATGCCCTTCAGTAGATGAATGGATAAAGAAACTGTGGTATATATACACAATGGAATATTACTCAGCCATAAAGAAGAATAAAATTATGGCATTTGTAGGTAAATGGATGATGTTGGAAACTGTTATGCTAAGTGAGATCGGCCAATCCCCCAAATCCAAAAGCCGAATGGTCTCTCTGATAAATGAATGATGATGCATAATGTGGGGGGGGGAAAGATGGCAAGAATGGAGGAAAGATAGCTAGCATAGAGGGAAGGGAGGGATGGGGGCGGGTGGGGGGTAAAATCAATAACAGAGTGTGTGACAGATATCATTGCCCTGTGTACATGCAAGAAAGCACAGATGGTGTGATTCTACTTTGTGTACAACCCTTGAAACAATAGCTGTACTCCATTTGTGTTCAATGAATCAATAAGTAAATAAAAAAAATATTTAATATTCTCATAAAGATCTTTTTAAAACTAAGGCTTTTTCCAAGTAATTAAATTTTGCTATGCAAAAGTAAACAAAATCAAAGGTAATCATCCAGGAAGACAGGTTCAGTTGAAAAAAAATTTTTTGCTTTGTTCTAATTGGTTCAATTTCACTTTTGACAGTCCTTGATTGCATATGGGGTATGTTTATTTATTTCTTTGTACCAGGAATTAAATCCAAGGGTGGTTAAAAGGATTTTAATCATTACACAGCAGCCAAGCTGCAGATTTTGTAAAGACATGCAAACACTGTGAACGAGTGAATAGAAAAAATTATGTCCATACTGACAGCAATATCTCCTTAGCTTTTTTTGAGAATAGGATGTTTATGCAGGCAGTTATCTTATTAAGGAGGATTTTAGATAAAATGCCTCAGAATAAAAACATAATATGGGGCAATTCAATCACCTTTTATATTCTTTTATAATCCAATGTGGTAAACCTTAAAGTATATTGAAATAGGTCAATAGAATCAGAAATATTGGTGTAATTGATATAGAATGGTGGATGACCATCATAATAAGCAGGTCAATGTTATCTCTATATTAGTAAAGCCAGTTCTATATTTGCTAAATAACCTCTCCCTGAAGAAAATTCTGACACAGTTGTGGAGAACTGGGTCTTTCTCCTTTCAAAGTTAATTCTACCCATTTTAAAAATATGCTTTAGAAAACTTAATCCCATTGGCATTATTGCTTTGCATGCATTAAACAACTACCAGGCAGTAAGGATAAAATCATGAATAGAATGGATCTAGTTCTGACAAAAATGAAATTTTTAGGAGGAGAAACAGACATTAGTTTTTTTTTTTTTTTTTTAAGTTTCAGATATGGATTTAAATATGATTTTGATGGGCTACAGAGGAAAATTTCTAGATGCTGTGAGAAGTCTTGTTTAGTCTAGCAGACAAGAGGGTGGTTTGGGAAGTTCTTAAAGAAGCCTATGCTAAGGATAAGAGGATGTTAAAAGGTGAAATAGGAAACAAACATGTCAGGCTAATGCCAGATCGGTTGAAGGCACAATAGAAGGAGAGAACAAAGCATTTTCAAGTAACTGAGGAAAGTCAGGAGACAGTTGGAGGTATGGGCTAGAGTTCAGTAGACAGGTCTGAGCAGGAGAATATACAATAGGGTTTCCATGGAGCATCTTACTGGAATCTTCCATAGTTAAAGAAGATGGCGGGGAGGAGGGTTGGAGTTCTGACAAAATTTCCTGCTGAGAACAAAGTCACAATTGTTCAGGTGAAGTTGTAGGTGGGCTGCAAGTAAAAGGCAGGGAACTTGCATCCCCTTTGCATATTGATTGTGCTCCTCAGGTAAAGTAGAGATGTATAAACAGGGCCAGAAACTTCTGGAGAAGTGATTTCTTATGTGAAGTTATTAAAGTTGTAATCCTATGACCAAACTGTGTGAACATACAAATATTCATAGATGTATATTTTACCCTTGCTACTAAATGAAATTAAAAGAACTGTTACTCTGTCAAGTACATAATATAATCTGTATTAAATATTTAAACCTAATATATTGTAATTAATGATAGTTATTGTGTTTCATTGTAATTAACATAGGAACCAAGAAATGTACCACATCTCACAATCATGAATTTCACTTTGTCAGCTAAACTGCATTATTAGTTTTTCATTGCCTAAAACAATCATTAATGCTGGCAACTTTTCTAATATTATGTATTATGTTTTTGTAGTATTCTTAGTTAAGGATTTGTGTATTCAAGAACAAAAACTAAGATTCTTTGGTAGCTACTGATCCCTCGTATGCCCTATATCCAGTCACCTCTTTATCTCCACCTTTGTTCTGTGTATTTGGCCTCATAATTTGTCCCGGCATCTGGATATTGGAAGGCTCTGACCCACTGAATATGGCATATCTCTCATTTAAAAAGCATGTTTGAGGCAGATTAATAGAAATTGAGAATCCCTGAAAGAAAAACACTGAGAATGGCAGAGTATCTTTTGCATTTCATTATACAAAAAGAAGCAGAGGTGTGCATTAAAAATTTCTGAGCTGGCATCCTCAATACTAAGTACAACTAGAATAAATTGACTCAAAGAGAGTCATAGATGTGTATAATTTCAAGCAAAGGATGAACTGCTGCCCATATGGGAAAAATAAAACGTTCATGTTAACTAAATCAGTGCACCAGTGGTATTAAATTTGCCTCTTCTGACTAGGAAGAGGAGATTGCTTTGGAGCTGGAAGTGAAGAGGTTAGAGTCAGGAGAGTCCAAGTTGCCTGAAAGAAACAGTGGGAAAATGCTCCTAGATGGGGGCAAAAGTTTATGAACATGAAAGTGCGACACAAAAATGTGATATTTCTCCCCATAATTTGCAACTCAACTTTGCACTGATCATATTTGTTGTTTTGTTTTGTTTTGTTTTGTTTTGTTTTGTTTTGTTTTGACAAAGAGAACCAGGGAAGAAAACAGAAACAGAAACCCAACTGTCAAGTTTGACTTATCTGTAAGGGACAGTGGCTGGCAGCACACTTCTACTTCTTGACCCCTTTCCTCTGTAGAGTCTTAGCTTGACCTCTCTGCCAAACTGCACTTCAGTGATTTCAACATTTGCAATTATGCCACTTCTTTCAAAACTGAGAACCATTTCCCTCTGGTATGCATTCCTTGAACTCAGACTTGTATTACTTCCAATTTTCACAGTTTGTAAATATGTATAAGAAATGGACTGTGCATGCAGAATGAATTAGAAATAAAGGACTGTGTTTTCTTGACTTCCTTCTATTAAACTCACACAGAATCATAATGATGAATTGTTATTACAAGGGCACACTTAACCCATCTTATAAATTAGTGTGTGAATAAGGATAAAAGCAGATTAACACATTTTCAACCTCATTTAATTCCCTGTGGAAAAATTGTAGATTCTCCCTACATTGCAAACAAGCAGTTATTAACAATGGGAACTAGATGTGTGGTTTAACAATGGACCGCCTGCTGTCTTAAGTTTGTCAAAATTGAAATACTACTCAATCCCCTAGGAATCAGATAGGGTGATCAGCACACTGCACAGGTTTCATTAAGGAATGATGGTAATGGTTTTGTTCGTTGTCACGCCATGTGGTGGTGACATTGGCAAATTATGCATGGAAATTTTGAGTAATTTGCTTCCATATCTTACCTGTCTCCCAACAAATGAATTCATATGCTATTTCATCTATATCCACTGAAAATTCAGAACACTCAGTGAAAATAGATGGTAGTTTTGAATCTAGTATTTTTTATCAGATGGTGATTTTTACAAGGAGCTTGGTATGTGTCAAACAGTGTTCTAGGTATGTTACATATATTATTAATTTGCACCAACCTGGTGGAATTCTACTATTTCTTTCCATTTTACAGATAAACCACTCAAGGTGCAGAAGTATATAATTTGTTCAAAGACATTTAACCCATAGAGGCAGAATCAGAATCTAACATGCTTACTCTATCTGTAACATATATAAATATTGTTTAATGCTCTTTATTTTTTTATTTTTATTTTTTTTAGAGTGGAAAATAAAGTTTTATTAAAGAAAAGTAAAAGCAGGTCTCATTTAGAAGTAATAATACAAACTTCTCCCAAGTGGGAGAAGGGGGGCCATGGCTGGCTGATGTTCTGGAATCCCCAAGAAGTGAGCGCACCCTCCATCTTTTATAGGGTTGGGGTCTTCTTTTGTTCTGCCCCTTCCTCTGACCTTTATCTCTCCTTCCTGCCCATGTGGCGGTGGTGACACAGCAAAAAGGTAAGGCAGGAATGGCAGGATAACAGAAGAAACAAAATATAAAAAATAGACTTACCAGGACAGAAAAATCACATAATTTTTGCATTTTCTAGGCCAGTATCATTATGGCTTGTTTAAAAAAGATACATAATTTTTGAAGTCAGCAATATTTTTTAGAAGAAAATTTTTTCTCTATAGATGTAAAGTGTTTTTCACTGAATCCAGAAAAAGTGGACAGAAATCGAAAATGAGCAAAATAACCAAGGCAGAGATTGTGTGTTTTTTATTTATTTAAAATAGGCTGATAGTAACTAGTATATGAAGAATAAAATAAAAATAATAGAAAGGCTAATGTGAAAAAAACAGGTGAAAAATAAGTGAAATCTTAGTGTATATGAACCAGAGAAAAACATGTAAGATCATACATTTAACTTACAAAACTCTTGTTTTGAAAAGTTGGGCTAGGGTCATCTTTACTACTTTAGTTAATGCACATAGTTCTCTCTTTTTTGCTGACTGTGTATTTCATTCAGTTCTTTGCAGCAGGACTTTGACCTTCTTTATTTATATGTCTGTTCCCTAAATTATTTGTACCTGAGAGAAATTGATTTTTCTGAACCAGTGTATTGGTGATGATAAAAATTCACTTGCAGAGATGTTATGAAGTTTAGTTGTGGTAATGCAAAATTACTTGATTGAAGGCTTAACAGTTAGGCCAATCAATTTGTATGCTTCACCTGTTCCAAAGAAGATTTGCAGTGGTTCACAGAAATATGTGCATTATAGTACAAAATAAACAGAAAACACAGCAGAACACAAGGATGGCATGGGAAAGTTAAGTCAGCTGTAGAGCTGATAAGCAATTACATGAGTTCCTATACCATTGCTGGGAGTGGGTCACAAAGTTAGAGCAAGAAAGAAGACATGATTAGTCTCATAGGATGAGAGACAAGCTAGAATTTTAGGTGAAATACAGCTTTTCCTGATGTTCAATTTGAAAGGAATTGCTCCTGTGGATCCATGGTTAATGTGCAATGTCCTTACCTACGCTTCTATCATGAAAGAATAACAAGTTTTATAGGGCTTTCTCAACATTCTTCCTGCCAGGTATTGGCGTAACTAGAAAGAATTATCTACTTTAATAAATCTATAGGACACACAAACAAATGCATTTCTGATATATCTTGTAGGACAAAAGATCTTGTAGGACAAAAAAGGGAGCACATGAGATTGCTGATGAATTGTAAGTCTTTCACGTAATCTTCCCTAAATATTTTTACATATATATGACTTTGATTAATATTTAAGAATATAAAGAGATTATAATTATAGACTTTATTGAAAACTTGAAGTAGAAGTGTAATTGAGGTTAGAATGGTCATCTGTTTATGGAGGATCTTTTAGGACTCTAATCAAACACAAGTTCAAATTGTGGTGATTGTCAGTTCATTACATAGTTTTGAATAATTAATTCATGTTCTCTTTTCCCAAATCCTCAAAACGAATGTCATACAATTTAATATTTTATTCAGATGTGTTAAGTATCATAAATCTAGTTATTTATATATTCCATACACTTACATGTAAATAGATATATCTGCACATATCTATATCATTATCTCTATTTCTTTATCTGTATCAATTGCAAATTTATTAGGACCAACTTTGGGTTGCTCATTTATTATATAAATGACCTCAAATTTGGACATATTTGCAGTTTATCCATCACCACCCAGCATCACGATAATCATCCCTAATTTCCATTTCAAAACTTTAGTTTTGTGTTACTTTTCAGCTTACTTCAGTTATTGAGCTTTACTTTTTCCTTCCTGGTAGGGTTTCATCCTTTGGTGTTTATATTAGTTTCCAACTTGCCAGGGTACATCATTATTCCATGTCTGTTTCATTCACTCTATGTCTAATAATCTTCAATGCCCAACCCAGACCTTGTTCATCCTATAGATTTTCATTATAATCTTCTCAAACATAATTTTGGCATAGAATATTCATGTTTTAAAGCCTATGCTGTGCCACTAATGCTTCTTATGTGAAAGCTAAACTGCTCAGCTCAACATTTATTAATTGACTTCTCTTCTGAAAATGCTTTTTGAAATGTAATCACTGTAGTTATTCCTAGAAATGTTTCCTCATCTTCCATGCTGATGTGCATACCAGTGCCTTTGCTTTTATCATGCCATTATCTGAGACTGTCCTGCACCTCTTCACATCCCCATCATCCCCTACTGTGTGACAAGACTATAAACTGGTTACAGAATTAACAATGAGACATTTGAAATCAATATTCAAAATATGTTGAGAATAATTCAATATATTCAATGTTATTGTATTGTTTTATAGTTATGCTCATGTTTTTGCAGGTATAACCTAAAACTTTCTAGGCAAAACATTATATCTTCTATTCATTTTGAATCTTCCTACATTGTTGAATAAGTTGTTTATACAAAGGATATAAAAATTTTAAATCTATAATATAAGGAAGATATTGCCAAAAGAAAAACTAAGTTACAGCTATGAATATATATATATGTACCCACATATATCGAGTATTATAAGAAAAATAAGAGTTCATTGGAATTCAAAGGGTTTTTCCCCCTTGGAAACAAAATAGTTTTTAATGTTCATTTTAAACTAAGGTATTGTATTATAAGTCATTTTACTTGAAAATATCTTTTCCACACCTACTTTAATGTTCATGTTGAGCTTTCCTTTGGAAATAGCAAAGCAGAATGTGCTTTAGTCCATATTTCATCCTGTGACAGTTCAAATAAGTGTTAAAGTAAACTCTAAAATTTACATGGGGAGTCGCTCAGTAAAAACCATCTATCTGCTCTGACAGCCAGCAGTGCCATTGTCCATGGGACTTGTGGTGATGTTGTAAATGATTAACTCAATATTACACAAAGATAGGTAATGGTAGGAATATTTATGTGGTGAAGAGAAGGGAATTTTTTTTCTTCTTTGTCTTAAATCCTGTGAACATTTTTTTTCTTTATTGAAGGATAGTACTTCTAATAGTTGAGGATCTGTTCAGCTTTGTACTGTTAGCGTACATTAAAATTGATTTCTTGAATAGATAATATGTGAACTGCACCTGTGACACCTAAGCACGTCCTAAGACTGAATAGAAGGGACATTATTTTAGAACATATATGTTCTTATTATTCCAAGTACCAAGTTAAATCATTTCCTGATTGTTTGTTCCATGAAGTGCCCACTTTAGATTTAACTCAACTCTTCTTTTCAGTACCAGGAAGACACTTGTAATAATCACCTTTGCAGCCTTACCATGACATGAAATGTAGGAGAAACAAAAACTCTAAATACTCACAGAAATATATAATTAAATATGTCCCCCAAAAGGACTAACTACAATGCTTTTTACACTGGTCTCTGACTTGCTGATTCTACTCCTTTTACCAAGTATTCCAAGTAATATTTTCTTTTAGCATGGAAGTTCCTGTGTGTATCCCAAGTTGTGTTCAAAATTAACTTTATTATTATTTTTCTTTCTTGGGTACTAGGGATTGAACCCAGGGGCACTTTACCACGAAGGAACATCCCCTACCCTTTTTATTTTAAATCTTGAGATGGGTCTACTGAATTGCTTAGAGCCTTGCTAAATTGCTGAGGCTGACCTTGAACTTGGGATCCTTCTGCCTCAGCCTCCTGAATTTCTGGGATTCAGGCATGTACCCCCACACTTGACTTAAAATGAATTTAATTCTGCTATCATATGAAGTGGGGGTAACCTGTAGACCGTGATGTCGCCATTATTGAAATTATACAGTACTGCAGAGATAAAACACACAAAATATTGATTATGTAAAATAGAATGTGGTACAAGGGATGTTACCATGAAAGTCATGGAAAAAGTCATCATGGACAGAGAACTCTGGAGAGAAAGTAAATTTTATTTCTTTGAATCCATGTATTAGACATAATTGCAAAGACCAGCCCAAAGTCACAATGGATGATCCACCACAGGGCCTGCTCTATAACAGAATATAGAAAATAGACTCAACTGGAAATAACACTAAGATCAGTACCGCATCTTATTGGTAGGTTTGGGCAGATTGTAGGTGAATTCACATTGTAAAGTGAAAGAATTTAATTTTTTTTCTTTTGTAGCATGATTGTCAGAATGTTTTGAATAAGGAGATGGTGTGATTGAAGTTATTGCTTTAGTGGAATTATTATTTCAGCAGTTTGTGGAATGTTTTGAAGAGAAAAAGAAAGTTGATTCATTAAGTTACTTCAAAAGCTGAAAAACATAGGACATTGAGGTAATGACAAGGAAAAGTATCACATACATAAACTCTGGGAGTGTTGTTCAGACTTGAGAATGCATTGGGAAGAACGTTATTGGTGTTGTAAGATGAGAGGAAATATAAAAAATGGAGCAAATGTATTAGTGTTTTAGTGTTTGCTATGCTATTCAATGCAGTTTGGTATCATTCATTTTGATTATCAATTTCAGAGAATGAGATTTCTAGTATGTAATTGATATACCTTCCAAAAAACCCAAGAAAAGTTGTACTTATCACACTATTTTCATTACTGACCAAACTTAATTCAACCAAACAAGCAATAGTTAAGACAGAACCATGAGTTATCTATTCCGATGTCTCTGAAAATAAGATATCCCTAACTGCCACTTGGCACAGAAAGAAAGGCAAATAGAATGATTATTAAATAGTGTATTTAAAAAGTATTAATGAAATACAGAATTAACAAGAAAAATGATTGTGACACTGTATATATAATTTATACATTCAATAGCTAAATATTGGAGTTAAACACCTTCAAATTTATTGTCTTTATGTTCTTCACCATATGAATGGGAAAGAAATCAATCCATGTATACTTTATAGGTAGAAAACTCAGTTACAAAGAAATTTAGTACTTTTTGCAAGTAGTAGAAATTGATTGTTTCACTGGATAACCATAGAAAAGCCAGGTCAAATATCCTTAATAATACATACAAAAAACAAGGATTCTGAAACTCATTTTGTTTCAGGGTTCACCTCAGAGTCCTGGTTTCTTAATTTTCTCCTCAGCATCCCTTGGCATATGCTATATTTTTGTCTGTAGTTCTCCTTACTCCTGAAGGGCTATTTAGTATCAGGGGCTCCATACAATGAGAAAGAGACTTATCCTTGCCTCCTGTCCTTCTTAATTGTGAAAACTACCATGCCGGAGGCATACCAACAGATTGATTTTTGTGTTCCTATTGGCTAGAATTCTGTCAGATTCCCAGACCACACACAAACCAAACCATGGTTAAAAAAAAAAAAAAAAGACTATTATGCATAGCTTAGATTAGTTACATTCTTCTCCTGGGATGGAGGGAGACTCAACCTCCTCTGAAGAATTTTTACCATTTTAAGGAATGTGAATCAGGTTTATTTATGAAAAGTGTCTGTGTGTGTGTGTGTGTGTGTGTGTGTGTGTGTGTTTCTGAGTGGATGCTAAGGGATAATACAGATGGAAGAATGCTCCCATGAGGTTCAGAACTCATAATTCTAACTCAAAGCATGCATCTTTAATCATTTTAGTGTTTTCCTTCTCTCCTGGGAAATTATAATTTTGCCAGGATTCCTAAATTCCTTTCTTGATAAACAGAATGGTCCAATATGTGAATGTTCTTGTATTCCTTTATGGAAATTATAATGTAATAAGCACTGCACCAACTTGTACCAGGGCTTTTTGGAAATTGTAAGTCACTTCATATTGTCCCTGTGATATGATTCATTCTTCTGAATAAAATTTTTTAGAAAAAAATCATCAGAATGGGAGATCCTTGTCAGCTGCTCCTCTGACAGGGGATTAATATCCTTAAGACATAAATAACTCCAAAAACTTAACATGCACACACACATGCACACAGACAGACACACACACACACACACACACACACAAATAGCCTCACTAATAAATGGGCAAAAGAACCAAGCAGACACTTCTCAGAAGAAGAAGTATAAATGACCATCAAATGTATAAAAATCTGTTCAGCATCCCTAACAATCAGGGAAATGGGATTCAAAACTACCTTTAGATTTCATCTCACTACAGTTAGAAGGGAAAATATGAACAATACAATAATAATAAACACTGGTGAGGATGTGGGGGAAACAGAAAACTCATACATTGTTTGTGGGACTAAATTGGTACACCCACTCTGGAAAGAACTATGGAGATAGTAGAAACAGCAGGTTTCTACCCTAAAGATTATTAACAGAACCATCATATGATCCACCTGGTCCACTCCTGGGTATTTATCACCACCCCCCCCCAAAAAAAGAGAAAAACAAATTCTAAAATCAGCATACTATATTGATACAGGCACATTGATGTTTATAGCGGCACAACTCACAATAGCCAAGTTATGGAACCAGACCAGGTGCCTGTCAACAGATGAATAAATTTAAAAACGTGGTATACATACACAACGGAGTTTTACTGTGCCATAATGAAAAATGAAATTATGGCATTTGCTGGTAAATGGAAGGAACAGGCGAACATCATGCTAAAGGAAATAAGCTGGACTGAGGAAGTCAAGGGTTGGATATTTTCTCTCATGTGCAGAAACTAGACCAAAATCAGGAGGAAAATAGGATTGTGTGTGTGTGTGTGTGTGTGTGTGTGTGTGTATAACATGAAAATAAGGGGAGCTCAGAGGAACAGAGGAAAGGAATAGGGGGAATAGCAAAGGGGAGGAATTGTGGAATGAAATTTACTAAACTGCACTATGTACATTTATGAAGAGACCACAACTTTATGTACATCTTTAAAGCCTTAAATTAAAAAACTCTAAATAAATGTAAGGCAGATCAGTAGAGTAGAAGGGGAATAGGTGGAGGGAGGAGGAGATGAAAAGAGAAAGTACTGCAGGCTAAGGTGGATCAACTTAAATTCCATTATGTATAACTATAATACACTAATAAAACAAAAACAATTTAATATAGATATTTGAGGACGTTTGTGTATTTTGGTGCTGGGGTAGTGTATAATACAGAAATATATGCCTATAAACTATAGCTGAGTGAACTCATCATTACTGCCAAGTAGCCACAAAATCTCAATTTGAAAGCAGGTACTTCATTTTGCCTAAATTTTAAAAAGTAGACCAACCACTAAGATTGTAAGTGATGAAGCCCACACCAACTAGCCCCTTGTTGAAAAGTTTTTTTTTTTTTTTTTTTCACATGGAGGACCATGTCCTAAATTATCTAGCATAGTGAAGAAACTGAGGGTTATGCCAGCAGGGTATGAGGAATCCAGAGAGCTCTGGATAGCAAAGGGGCAGTTCTGGGGCTGTCACCTGACACCTGGGCCAAGTTGTGGTAACCTTGGTACTGTTTCTCTTTCTTGTAACAAGTCATCTAGCAGTTAAAATTTGGTCTGCTCATTAATAAGAATGATAGTGTCTGTGAGTAGCAGGTGTCTGTTAATCATTTATGGCAGATCAGAAGTTTGCATATAGTTCTTTTCCCCCTGCCTTTTAATATTTTTGCCTCTTTGGCATGTTTGAAAGGAAGAAGAGCCATAAGCAGTCAGACATGCGGGAGAATGAAAGATTGGCTCATAGTAATATACTTGGCTAAATTCCTTTCAAAAACCACTTTTGCATTTTCCAGATGTCTAGAGGGTCACACTATTTTTAAAACAATAATGACTATAAAATTGGTTTCTCTGTTATGGGAGTGAAGAAGGCTACAGGAAAACCAGAGTCATTTTACTTCTTTTTTTTTTTTTTTTCTTGGAACCAGGGATTGAACCCAGGGACACTCGGCCACTGAGCCACATCCCCAGCCCTATTTTGTATTTTATTTAGAGACAGGGTCTCACTGAGTTGCTTGGGTCCTCGCTAAGTTGCTGAGGCTGGCTTTGAACATGCGATCCTCCTGCCTAGGATCCTCCTGCGATCCTCCGCCTCCCAAGTCGCTTGGATTACAGGTGTGCGCCACCACTCCCGGCCAGAGTCATGTTACTTTTGAAAGACAGATTTAGGAAGGTTTTGTAGGGGCACATTCTATGTGATATCTAGGACAATTGACTTAGAAATCTATATTCCCAAATTAAAGAACTCTGTGAATGAAATGGACTGAGTGTGATGGGCTACACATTCAGTCACTGGAAAGGTAAATCAAAGGGACAGTTCAGACTTTTTTGGAACACCTACCGTGATTCAGTGACATAAAGATGTGCAAGGACTCAAATATAGTAGTAAGTGTTAATGAATATAATGTATCAAAAATGCACATATTCATTTTGTATACCTTTACAAGAAAGGAATAAATTCTTTGACTAATGAAAATGTAGTTGGTTTGGGGCTGAATGGACCTACCAAATGTAAAGTTTCAGAAGAGAAAAATGAGGCAAAATATCATGTATAAAATTACTAGAAAATTTGCTAATACACAATTTTGTCTTTCAATTAAAAAATAAACTTGATATTTAGTTGTATTGATATTTCTAGACAACACATTCTATGCTACATTTGTGTGTGTGTGTGTGTGTGTTTGTGTGGTATTGGTGATTAAACTCAGGGCCTTACCCATGCCAGGCAAGTACTTTAGCACTGAGATATGTGCCCAGTCCTATGCTACCTTTTGATTGAGAATGCTTTTTAAAAATATACTTGGTACATTTTAATGTACAAAACCATTAAAAGAAAAGAATGTAAAATACTTTGACTACTTACACATGCACATGTACATGTATATTTTTTATACTTAGTGGCTGGAAAGATTATGTTTACACAGATGGAGATATCCCTTAGATGATACAGGTTTGCCAACTGCCATTTTTACTCAGCGTGTTGTTAAGCAGACATATTTAAATCTGTTAAGATTTTAGTGAAAGGTGTTTCTAAGTAGTTTCCTGAAAGTTTATTTTTGGTAGAATAATATTCCATAATATGCATGTGTCATATTGTTTAAGGAGGGTTTATTGTTGTGGTTAGACTTTGCTTTTATGTTGATATTTTCCTTTTTTTTTTGCCTCCAATTAATTATAGGCATATTTGGGGTCTTGTTGGTGATTTTAAATGTGAAATTACCTTGTTAACAGGGAAGAACATGAGTATAAATATTTTTAATGTATAGTCCTTTATTGTACTTCAGAAATGTTGTTTCATGTTTTTCTATTATGTGATAGAAATTAATTGGCTCCCCATAACTATACAGCTTCTAGAACATTGTGAAATGTGCTTAAGATATGGTGGAATGGACAGCACTATGCTACTCCTTTTTATACTTCCATTTGTATTGTTTGTTATATCACCGTGTGTTTATATTATTGGCAAAACTAAAGCCAACAAGAAATAAAACAATGAGATTAACATAGCACATATATTAAGAGCAATTAAAGGAAGTGCTTTAAAATTCAACCTTCAAAGAGAAGTAAATGCTTTTTTAAAATCTCAACAAATGCTTTCAATAAGACAGTGTTTTTTTTTTTTTGCAAATGAAATCTGTTTTGCTATGTGCTATTCAGAAAAATGAACATCACACATGAACATTGACCTCTCCAAAAAGGTAGCTATGAAAAGAAATAATATCCAGGTTTTAATTTTTCCAACTGATTCATCACATTGGTGGTGTGCTCCCCGTCCGTGGGACAATAAGGTAACAGTTTTTGCTTTATATGTTTGTTGCCCCTGTTTTTTCGTTTTGTGTATGTGTGTATTTAAAACACCTCCAAAAACTACAAAATACCACCTTTCAATCAAATGCTACAAATCAAATACTGCAAATATCACATTCAAATATCCTATAGAGGTATATTCCTATATTTGGAATATTCAAAACCCACCTCATCTTGAAATGGCAGTTTAGATTACTAATAGGATAATAGAATGAGACAAACATCATTACCCTCTGTATACATATGAATACACAAATTGTATGATTCTACTTTGTGTACAAACAGAAAAATGATAGTTGTACTCCATTTGTGTACAATGAACTGAAGCAAAAAAAATAAGAAAAGAAAATGTGCCTCTCACACTGCCCCAACTGACAGGAAAGGCTTTTAAACTATTTATTATGATAATTATGATGATACTAATTTTTCTACACTATCATATCAAGGCAACAGCCAGGCAGACATTGAGCCATGGTTTTTGAAAAGATGAATCCACATTTCTGTGGAGTTAATCACATATTTGGGAGCAGTGGAGCACGTCAGTGTGTTAAGGCAGGGTAATTTGAACTGTCTTAGGTAGTGAAACTTTATTTTATTTTAATTTCCATCATGTTATATCTACCTAGGCCATTACAATGTAAATAAAATAGATGGTCCATTTAATTCTAAAAATAAGTATAGAGGAGTACACTGGGTTATGTGTGGAACTTCTTTTTTTATAATAGATGATCAATATTAAAAAGTAAAAAATTTCTACATTAAGTACTTATATAAACAGGTTTCTATAAATTCTTGTAATTAATACCTGTAGAGCTAAATCACATAAACATTCAGCTAAATTAGGACTCTGAAATCAAACATGAAGCTTAGTCTTCTGAATAATGATGCAGAATGTTAATAAACAATGAAACTTGGTGAGTTGTGGCATTACGGTATGCAATTGAGTAATTAAAAGGGAAAGGTCAAACACTTTTTAAATGTTAGTACAGTAGAACTTCTGAGAACATCAACCTTTGACCAACTCTTACTGAACTTATGTCCCTCTTTCAGTGTCTTGAACAATTATTTAAAAGTGCCCTCATCTGCAAAACGTGGATGCTAATCTTATTGCCTTTTTGAGATAAAAGGTAGCTCATGAAACGTCCTTAGCTAAGTACTGGGTAACAATTTCTGCTTAATAAATATTTGTTGCCATTTTATCATTTATAGTATATTGGAAATTTTAGGATGCCTTGTCAGTCGTTAGAACTCATCAATATGTCAATTGATTTTGGGGGGTGTGACATGGAGAACTATTTTTGAAAACAGGTTTTAATTTTGTGAAGTCCAGTTCTTGTTAAAATTTTATTGCAGCCCTTCCACATTTAGAATATTTCCTATATTTCAGTAAGTTGCTCTGAGGACAGTAGAATCTTGCTGGCAGAAGTTTATTACTATTTATGTTTCATAAACTGAGAGTTCATTTGAACCATATTATATGGTCATTGTGTGAACTGTCTAGTTCTAGGTCCAATTTTTTTCTCTCATTATTTATAAACAACAAGAGAACTGTTCACGTACGAGTTCTTTTAAAATGTTGTAGTTCTTATTCAGTGTAGACATATTTTACCAAAATAAGAGTTCAATGGAAGTATGTATGAAGAAAAGAGTTTGCATGGTAAAATTTAGTGAAAGAAATTTTGAATAGTTCCACTTAGGGTGCTTAAAAATTTTTCCCTTTAATTTTAATTTTAGTAGTCTTGAAAGCTAACCCTAACCCTGAAAACTCATGTTTTGCAAGGTGGTAGGATGTTGGTTCTCTCAATAATAGGCTAAGAAGGTGACTCTATATTAAGTTAAATATTGCCCTTAATGGTAACAGAAAAGAATACTAACACATATAAGAAATGTTATTCTTCCAGCAACAAGGGGGGCATAACACCAAAACAATTAAATTTCTAATATTGCTAATAGTTTTAAAACTTTATGTATTGGATTGTAATTATGGATGCTTATTAATTGTACAAATTAATGGTTAATTATCACATTGTTCATCCATGCATATAACATGCTGTGATCGTATCCACCCTTCTCTCCTTACCTCACCATTGTGCCCATCCCCTTTTCTCATAGTCCCCATCCCCTTTTCTCATAGTCCCCATCCCCTTTTCTCATAGTCCCCTTCTGCTCTCATGTTACATGTTGTCTTTTTTTCTACGTAGACTCTACACCTGAGCAAAAATATGTGATACTTCTCTCTCTGAGTTTACTTACCATGATACTCTCTAGTTCCATTCATCTTTTTTCCTGCAGATGACATTGCTTAATTCTACTTTCTGGCCAAACAATATTCCTTTGTGTATATATAGCATGTTTTCTTTATGCATTTATCTGTTAATGGGCATCTAGGCTGATTCCATAACGTGGCTATTGTGAATAGTGACACAATAAACATAGGTGTATATATTATTTATTTTTGTCCTTGACTTTCACTCCTTTGAGTATATACATACCCAGGAGTGGTGTAGCTGGAGCATATAGTAATTCTGTGTTTAGTTTTTTTTTTTAATTTTTTTTACTTTTTATATCTTTAATATCTCAGCCAAAATTGCTATTTGAGGGCTTACAGCATAATTGAATGACTGATAGTAATACCTGATCAGGTGACCTCCTTTCTGCAAAGGAGGTCTATTACAGGGTTTCTCATAAACCATAGAGACATTTGTAGGTAAATGGATGATTGAATTAAAGAATGTCTTTGTCTCTTTAATTGTAATAGGAAGAATATATGGCTCCAACAGCATGGAATCAAGAGTGGCCTTTTTACCTTCACTCCCAATAATGCCTTGGGTCATTTCATGATAAATTAGATGAACTATGAAAAGGGAAATACATTTTCCAGCCAATGCAGCCAGAGTCCCACTGAATTATAAGCTAGGGCTATGACTATGTAATACATGTGTTTCCTAAATTTCATAGAGAATTGGTTTTCATACTTTATAATGTATGATGTGTTACACATTATGATAGCTTCTAGAGGTAGCATAGTAAAGTTGAGAACACAAAATCCCTTCAAATTTATACTATCTTCAAAGGAAAAAATAATAAAATATTATTACAAGTTTATTCTCCAGATGGAGACATTATATTGTTTTTTGAGAAATCAGAAAATCCTTTTAATCTGAACTTTTAACCCCACAGTTAAATATTAGTAAAAGAATCAAATTGATAAGTACTGAACTGAAACAGTACAATCCTCGTTATCTACAACATTTTTGTCCTAGTGGTTGTTAATTTCTTTTTTTTTTATTCATTTAATTTTGATCCATTGAACACAAATGGAGTACAGCTATTTTTTCTCTGGTTGTACACAAAGTAGAGTCACACCATCTGTGTATTCATACATTTACACAGGGCAATGATGTCTATCCCATTCTGTTATTATTCTTGCCTCCCTGCCCTGACCCCACCCCTCCCTTCCCTCTATGCTATCTACCCTTCCTCCATTCTTGACTCCTTTCCACCCCGCATTATGCATCATCATTCACTTATCGGAGAGGTCGTTCATCTTTTGGATTTTGGGGATTGGCTAATCTCACTTAGCATGACAGTCTCCAACATCATCCATTTACCTACAAATGCCATAATTTTATTCTTCTTTATGGCTGAGTAATATTCCATTGTGTATATATACCACAGTTTCTTTATCCATTCATCTATTGAAGGGCATCTAGGTTGGTTCCACAATCTAGCTATTATGAATTGAGCAGCTATGAACATTGATGTGGCTGCATCACTGTAGTAATCTGATTTTAAGTCTTTGGGTATAGGCCAAGGAGTGGGAGAGCTGGGTCAAATGGTGGATCCATTCCAAGTTGTCTAAGGAATCTCCACACTGATTTCCAGAGTGGCTGCACCAACTTGCACTCCCACTAGCAATGTATGAGTGTACCCTTTTCCCCACATCCTCGCCAACACCTATTGTTGCCTGTATATAAAAGACATTCTAATTGGGGTAAGATGAAATCTTAAGGTACTTTTGATTTGCATTTCTCTTATAACTAGGGATGTTGAACATTTTTTCATGAATCTGTTGATTGCTTGTAGATCTTCCTCTGTAAAGTGTCTGTTTATTTCTTTGGCCCATTTATTGACTGGATTATTAGTGTTCTTGGTATAAAGATTTTTGAGTACTTTGTAGATTCTGGAGATTAGTGCTCTATCTGAGGTGTGTGGGGCAAAGATTTTCTCCCACTCTGAAGGCTCTTTCTTCACATTGCTGATTGTTTCCTTTGCTGAGAAAAAGCTTTTTAGTTTGACTCTATCCCAATCATTGACTCCTGCTTTTATTTCTTGCGCTTTGGGAGTCATGTTAAGGAAATCTGGTTCTAGGCCAATGTGATGAAGATTTGGACCTATTTTCTCTTCTATTATGTGCAGAGTCCCTGGTCTAATTCCTAGGTCCTTGATCCATTTTGAGTTGAGTTTTGTACAGGGTGAGAGGTATGGGTTTAGTTTCATTTTGCTGCATATGGATTTCCAGTATTCCCAGCACCATTTGTTGAAGAGGCTATTTTTTCCCCATTGTATGTTTTTGGTTTCTTTATCAAGTATGAGATATCTGCATTTATGTGGATTTGTCTCTGTGTCCTCTATTCTGTGGTGCCAATACCATGCTGTTTTTGTTACTATTGCTCTGTAATATAGTTGAAGGTCTGGTATTGTGATACCCCCTGCTTTGCTCTTCTTGCTAAGAATTGCTTTAGCTACTCTGGGTCTCTTATTCCTCCAAATGAATTTCACAATTTGTTGCTCTATTTCTATGAGGTCCATCATTGGGATTTTAATTGGAATTGTATTGAATTTGTATAGCGCTTTTGATAGTATGGCCATTTTGACAATATTAATTCTGCCTATCCAAGAACATGGGAGATCTTTCCATCTTCTCAGATTTTCTTTAATTTCTTTCTTTAGTGTTCTGTA
>JAJEJO010001866.1:0-42774 GCA_020662805.1 Glaucomys volans
ATATATATATGAAAAAATGTCCACATCATTAGCAATTAAGGAAATGCAAATCAAAACTACACTGAGTTCATCTTACACCAGTCAGAATGGCAGTCATCAGGAATACAAATAGTAAATGCTGGAGAGGACGTGAAGAAAAAGGAACACTGTTATACTGTTGGTTGGATGGTAAATTAGTACAACCACTATGGAAATCAGCATGGAGGTTCCTCAAAAGACTAGGCATGGAACCACCCTAAGACCCAGCTGTACCACTCCTCGGTGTCTATCCTGAAGAATTAAAGACACCATATTATAGTGATATGTGCTTACCCATGTTCATAGCAGCACAATGCACAATAGCCAAACTATGGAACCAGCCTAGATGTCCATCAAAGGCTAAATGGATAAAGAAAATGTGGTGTACATACACTGTGGAGTTTTATTCAGCCGTAAAGAAAAATGAAATTATGTCATTTGCAGGGACATGGAGGAACTGGAGATAATGTTAAGTGAAATGAGTCAAATTCAGAAGATCAAAGGTTGTATGTTTTCTCTCACATGTGGAAGCTAGAGAGGAAAAAGGAACAGAAAGGTGGAGGTGAATTTCCTAAAAATCAAAGGGAGATCAGTAGAGGAAAGGATTTAAGGGTGGGAGTGGAGAGGGAGGGGGGAAGTGCTAGGGAGCCATACTGGCCAAATTACATTGTTACATTGTGTGCATGTATGAATATGTAACAACAAATCCCATCAATATGTACAACTATAATGCACCAATGAAAAATGTGAGGAAAAATATAAAAATACCTGTAGAAAGAAACTAGTGGGGGCTGGGGGTATGGCTCAGTTGGTCGAGTGCCTGCCTCACAAGCACAAGGCCCTGGGTTCAATCCCTGGCACCGCAAGAAAAAAAAAAAAAGAAAAGAAAAGAAAAGAAAAACTAGCAAATACATAGCTGTATTTACCAATATGGGTAATGCATACCAGAGATTTTGCATTCAATGTGTACTGGCTCAAAGCAGTTCTAACTGTTTTTGTAGTTGACTGAAACTGGGACTCAATGGCAGCCCACATTAAGTAAGTCTGATGCCATGGCTTGAATGTAGTTGCCCCCCCCCCAAAAAAAAGGTGCATTTGCTAGAAGCTTTTTATACTCAATATAATAATGTTGAAAGGAAGTAGGATTTTTAAGAGGTAGGATCTGATGGAAGGTGCTTGGGTCATGACTGCTCTTGGGAGGGGATTAATGCTGGGATCATGAAGTGGACTAGGTCCTGCAGGAATGGATGAGATCCTGTGAGAGCAAGTTCTCATAGCCCAGGGAACCTGCTCCTCCCTGTTCTACTCTACACCCTGTGAGCTCACTTACAGTCACTCCTGCCACGACACCATCTCCAAAGGGTTCTCACAAGACACTAACACCATGCTGTTTGGACTTCCCACCCATCATTAGGCAAATAAACCTTTTCTCTTAGTAAAGTACCCAGTTCCAAGTGTTTTGTCATAAAGGCACTAGATGGACTATAACAGGTGAGTTGCCAAAAATTCCCTGGAATAATATGTTAGAAGAAATCCAATGCTTTGGAGAGATACAAGAGTGTTTTATCTTGTATGATCTGACCACTCAAATGCTATCTTTGTTCCCTAAAAGAGCTCAAAGGATACTCCATTCACAGGACTCTCAGATATACAGGATTTCATGAGTTCTAATTCTCTGAAGTGATGATTGTAAGTGACTGAAGCTCATGCTTTGATATAGTTTGTTGAATGTAATAGTGCATCTTATAACTGATGGCTTGAATTTGATTACATTTGGGCTATAAATTGAGAGTGCTGTTGGCACATTTTAAGAACTTTGCTGTGGCTGATCTTCACTGGCCAGAGAGGTTAGTAGGAAATGCTGATTTCAGTGGGAGAGAAACCCACATGGGTAGCAGAGGCAAGAGTAGTATTTAATTTCCAGGAAAAAAATATGTGCATTTCCATTAATAGCAACAAAACCAGCATGGTCATCAGAAGAGTCTACCAAAGGGCATTTTGAACAACAGCTAAAAAATCAGGTGTTCTAAAGGATGAAAATGGGTGGGCAGTGCACTGGTGTCCCATCCCCACTGAGGGCCCAGCAAACCTGTGTTGAATGACAATAAAGAACAGTTCCCAGGACTCTGAAGGACCAGACTCTTCAGTGAAGTGTGTACTCCTGCCTAAAGCTGCTATGACAAAAGACTACCAACTGGGTGGCTTAATACTACACAAAAGCATTCCCAATTGATTGACAGGATCAAGCTCCCTGTGGAACACTGGGGAAGAAACTTTCCTTGCCTCCTCCAAGGACTTCTTGGTGCTCCTTGGCTTGCAGTTGTGTCATGATCTGACTCCATCAACACACAGCCCACTGCCTTCCCTGTGCATCTCTGTGTCTCTTCTTGTGTGTGTGTTGGGGGGTGGGGTGAGAATTGAGCTCAGGGCCTTGCATGTGCTAAGTACACACTCTCCCACGGAGCTATGCCCCCAGCCTCTCCTCTTGTAAGGACACCAGTCATCGGCTTTAAGGCCTCTCCTAATCCAGTATGATTTTATCTTGACCTGATTACATCTGCAAAGACCCTATTTCCTAAAGAGGTCAAATTTACAGTGTTATGGTTTAGATATGAGGTGTCCCCCAAAGCTCACATGAGACAAGAAGGTTTAGCAGAGAAATGACTGGGTTACCAGAGTCTTAAACCAATCAGTGAATTAATCACCGATGGGATTGAGTGGTAATAGAAGGCAGGTGGGTGTGGCTGGAGGAGGTTGGGCATTAGGGGCGCAGCTCTGGGGCTTTGGGGGATATATTTGTATTTGGAAGTAGCGATCTTTCTTCTTCCTGCTCACCATATGAGCTGCTTCCCTCCACCACACTCTTCACCATGACGTCCTGCCTCTCCTCCAGCCCTAGAGAATGGAGCTGGCTGTCCACAGACTGAGACCTCTGAAACCGTGAGCTCCCGAATAAACTTGTCCTCCTCTACAAATGTTCTTGTCAGGTCTTCTAGTGAGAACAGTGAAAGAGCTGACTAAAACACACAGTGCCAGGGGTTAGGACTTGATATCCTTTTTGGGGTGCCCTATTTAACCTCCTAATCCTCCCCCACATCCTACTACAAGAATCGGCATTCTCAGTTTCAAACATTAGAAACAATCCAATTCTGCTTCCACAGAAAGTGAATTTATTAAAAAGAAAGCAAGTTAGCTAGTAAACACTGGGGTCGCTCCAGTCGGAGGCCATGCCCTGACCTCTCCCACACTGCCCTGGCGAGGTCCTCAAGTCTCCACCACCAAGCACAGGGTCCTTCAGTTTGCACACTGACGCCAGGAAGGCTGGATACTAGACTGCATTTCTGAGAGATGCAGCCCTCAGGGACACTGTCAGGAAGAGGTCCCTCCATTTACTCTTATGACTGGGCACCACAGGGAATCCCCTGGGTCCCATCCATATTCCTCCCTGCTCCATTATTTAGCAGCATGAGACTCAGAGCAAGAAGAGTTAACCTTATAAGCTTCGTGCTCTGCTGCCTCTGCTTGCAGTGGGTCCCGTGGAGCCTGTGCTCTGCGGGCCACGGTGGTGGTGCAAAGAGGGCAATGGAGTCCCCGCGCCGAGTGTGGCCACTGCACCGGCGCAGGTCCAGATTGTGCCCACTTTAGCTGCCTCCCTGCACCACAGCCGCTTGGTCTTGAGCTCATAGAGCAGTCATTAGGTGATGGAGAAAGAAGTGAACTGACACACACAACAAGCCATCTAGACTATCAGAGTCCCCAGCGCCTCTCCAAGTGACACACAGCCACACTCTCCAGAGGCACCTGCGCCTCCCATCCCTACGCACCCTGCACCGAGATTCTCCACTCCTGCTCCTTCCAGGTTCCCAAGAGCATTAGCTATTGTCTATAACCCTGTTCGCCTCCTACCTCAGTGGAAATGTCCTTCAAAATAAATCAGTAAATAGACAAACAGCCCAGAAATGCACTATTCGAAGTCCTGGCCATTGGAAGAATTGTCTTCCCACCCTCTTCTTTAGGGTCTCCCCTAATTACACCCAGGGTGGCCACGTTATCCCACAGCATCTGTCAGCTGTCTAGACTCTGCACTCCTCAGCCAGCTGGTCCCAGGGCACCACCCCCCTGGGGGCCTGCAGGCATGGACTGAGGGGACAGGCCCTACAGTTTTCATATGTCTTTCTTTAGGACCTGCTCAGGCTAAATCTTATCATGGAAAGCTGGAAAATAAACCCTGGAAAAAATAGGAGGAATGAAGTGATGATGCTATAATCAACAATGAAATAGAAATCAAAATAGTAAAACTAAAAAAATGAAAGCATAATATTGGTTTTGCTTTTATGAAAATTGGGTCTCACTAATATTGCCCAGGCTAGCCTTGAACTCCTGGGCTCAAACAATCCTCCTGCCTCAGTCTCCCAAGTAGCTGGAACCAAAGGCATGTGCCACCACACCTGCCCCCCCCACCAAAAAAAATCAAAACTTTATTAAGGTCAATAAAATAGTAAAGCCTTTGGGGAAATTAATCAAGGGGGGAAATCCAAAGGCAAAAATAATGAGATGCAAAAATAATAATAGATATTTAAAGCATAGGTCATTACAGACAAATGCTGATAAATTTAAGAAAGAAAACATGGACATTTTTCTTTAAAAAACTCATCAGAGTATCTATAGATGAAATAATGATTTGCCCTATAATTGAAAAGAAAGTGAGCAGGTTGTCACTACTTTTCCAAAACTGGACTTGAGGGCTGGGGATGTCATTCAAAGGCAGAGCAAGTGCCTCCTGTGCACAAAGCCCAGGGTTCTATCTCCAGAACCAGAAAACAAAATCCCAAAACTGGATTCAAGGATCAAATCATTCTAGCCTTACACAAACTTTCAATAGCGCTGCCTGCTCTACTCTAGTGTGTCTGTGAAAAGAATTATTTTAGGGGCTGGGGTTGTGGCTCAGTGGTAGAGCACTTGCCCAGCACGTGTGAGGCACTGGGTTCGATCCTCAGAACCCATAAAAACAAATAAATAAAATAAAGGTGGTGTGTCTATCTACAACTAAAAAAATTTTTTTAAATTAGTTTATAATGATAGCAATTTACCATTAACAAAACATGAATAGTACAAGCCAAAGAAAAAGACTGACGTGTTGGCTTCACCGAAGTTAACAATTTAGGCTCAACAAAAGAAATCATAGGACATACAGTTTCAGCTACTAAGAGCAGCGAGGACTGAGCAAGGTGTGGTCGTACCACCTGTAATCCTAGCTATTCAGGAGGCTGAGGCAGGAGGATGGCTAGTTTGAGGCCAGCATCAGCAACTTAGTGAGACCCTGTCTCAAAATAAAAAACACAGACCACTTGCCTAGCATGTGTGAGGCCCTGGGTTTAATCCCAGGTACTACCAAAAAAAAAAAAAAGGAGGGAGGGAGGGAGGGAAGAGAGATCTGAAAAACCTTCAGTCTTATTGCTACAACCAAAAAAGGACTGAGAAAAAAAAAATAATAATGATGACTCTTCCTCAGCTCATTGGAGAACTGAGGTCATGAGGGAAACTTCTACCCTGAAAAGTGCAGTCAGGGAGCAACTTCAGGGAAAACTGACCAGAGCATCTGCTTACTCGGGATAAGGTTAAATAGGGACAGCCAGCTAATGAAATTCTCATTTGTTCAGTCATTCATTGTGATGCTGGGACTGGAACTCAAGCCCCCTGAGGCATGTTAGGTATGTGCTCTACCATCCAGCTCCAGTCCCAGCTCCAGGTAAATTTGTCCATGAATTGCTAAAGGCTGGGTGTGGGACTGGGAAAGTGCAAAGCTCTAGGAGCTGTGGACATCAAAAGGTTTCCAGCAGGAAGTCAGAAGGAAGCCAATGGCCAGGCACGGTGGTGCAAGCCTGAAGTCCCAGAGGCTCAAGAGGATCATGACTTCAAAGCCAGCCTCAGCAACTTAGGAAGACCCTGTCTCTAAATAAAATATGAACTATAAAATGGGCTGGGGATGTGGCTCAGTGGTTAGGTGCCCCTGGGTTCAATCTCCAGTACCCAGAAAAAAAAAAAGGAGGGGGGCAGGGGGAGGGGGAGGAGGAGAGGATGGATGGAGGAGGAGGAGGAGGAAGAAAGGAGGCCATGGGTGAAACTCCAGGCAGGCCCATATCCTTTAAGAAGTGCAGGATGGTGTGGGGAGCAGCCTTCCCCAGCCTTTCAGGTGGAAACCCTCTGAGCTGGGGAAGAGAACAGAACAGTAACAAAGCCCTTTAAGGGCTATGAGCTAAGAACAGAGGCAGGAAGACTGGTGAAGGCCACGCCCTCGAGCAGCAAGTTCCCATTGCCTGAGTGACTCTTGATCGGAACCTCAGAGAATGTCCCTCCCCTGCTCCACAATGCCAGCAAGTGGATGTAACAATGGATACTGCTGGGCAGCCAAAGAAGGGAGACTCTCAGGGGAGCAGCAAAAAAGACCCAGAGCCAAGCAAAAAGAAGGGTGGTGTTACTGGAGGACTCTGCAGGGTGCACTGAAGGTTTCTATAGCAACAACAGACTAAGCACAAGCTCTGACTAGATCAATAAATACCACACTAAAGACATAGCAGAAGAAAAGTGCTCTGGTTGCCATGGGCAACCACTGATCGACCTTCCCTCTAAAGATCTACCTATTCTAGACACTTCATGTAAATGTTATCGTACAGTATGGGGTCTTCTGACTTAGCTTTATTTTCAAGCTTTTCTTCTGCCTTTTATTTTCAAAGATCACTCATGTTGGAGCCTGTGTCAGTTCTTTACTCCTTTTTATCTGCTGAATGATATTTCATTATATGGATCTACTACACTTGCTTGATCCCATTCAGTTGATGGACATTTGGGTTATTTCAATGTAAAGCTTTTATGAATAATGTTGCTATGAATATTTGCATATGGGTTTTTACATGGACGTATGTTTTTGTTTTTCTTGGAACAAAAGGAGTGGAACTGCTAAGTCATATGGGAACTGTATTTAGCATTTTGAAGAACTGCCAGCTGTTTTCAAGTGGCTACACCATTTACACAGCAACCACCAGTGTTCTGTGGGTTGAGTCTTCCTAACAATTTCATCTGCCCTTTCATTAGAGCCACTTAGTGGGCATGAAGTGCTTCCTCAATGTGGGTTTAATTTTCATTTCCCTAATGACTAATCAAATCCAGCACTATATAAAAAGGATAGTACATCACAATCAAGTGATGTTCATCTCAAGGACAGTTTGGAATTTGAAAATCAACACAGTTCAACATATTAACAAACAAAATAAGAAAATCCCTTTGATTGTCTTACTCATGTTTAAAACATAAAAACGAGGGGCTGAGGTTGTGGCTCAGTGGTAGAGCACTTGCATAGCATGTGTGAGGCACTGGATTCGATCCTTAGCACCACATAAAAATAAGTGAATAAAATAAAGGTCTATCAACATCTAAAAAAAATTTAAATAAAATAAAAAATAAATAAAAACAAGCAATGGGGGACTGGAGATATAGCTCAGTTGGTAGAGTGCCTGCCTCGGAAGCACAAGACCCTGGGTTCAAATCCCCAGCACCACCAAAAAAAAAAAAAAAAAAAAAAAAAAAAAAAACAAGCAATGGGAAAGAACTCCTCTTACCTAATAAATGATGGGTCCAAATAAACCTACAGCTAATGTCACACTTATTGAAAGATGAGTGCTTTGCCTTGAAGTTTGGGGGAAAGACGAGGATGTCGTCCCTCACAACCATTGAACATTGTACTGAGGTCCCAGTCAGTTCCACAGGGGGGGAAATTTTTTCTTAAAATTCAACAAAAGCCAGGTGCTGTGACACATGCCTATTATCAGCTCTGTGGGAGGCTGAGGCAGGGGGATGGCAAGTTCCAGGCTAGACTAAGAAACTCAGGGAGACCTTGTCTTGTACTAAAAAATAATAAGGGGTGGGGGTGCAGTTCAGTGGCACTACACCCTGGATTCAATCCCTAGTATTGCAAAAATAAAAAACTCAACAATAAAAAGACAATCCCATTTTTTTAAATGGGGAAAATATCTACAAGGAAAAATTGCCAAAGATATTCAGATGACAAACATGAAAGGATGCTCAACATCTTCAGTCATTAGAAAATGCAAACTAAAACTACAATGCAATACCATTATGTAACTATTAGAATAGCTAAAAACAAATGGACAATACCAACTGTGCACAGGAACTCACAAACAAGGCTAGTAGGAATGCCAACTAGTCCAACACTTTGAAAACTGGGTAGTGCTTCCTTTTAATGTTAAGCGTATGATTACCATACGACCCAGCAATTCCATTCTTAGCAAATGAAATTAAAACTTGCAGTCACACAAAAACATAAATGCAAATGTCTACAGCAGTATTATTTATAATCACTCAAAACTGGAAACCACCAGGCTGTCCTTCAACAAGTGAATGGATAAGGAAACTGGTATGTCCATTCAACAAGCACCCAACAGTAACAAGGACTGAACAGCTGATTCACACAGCAGCACATATCGAACGGAAATTTGTGTATTTTGCCAAGTGAAAGAAGCCAGAAGACTACATAGTGTTTGATTCCATTTTATGATATTACAGAAAAGTCAAAACCATAGGGATAGAAAACAGATCTGTGGTTACCAGAAGTGGAGGGATGGGGGCGAGGGCCTCCGCCACTCCACACAAGGTTATACATGGTACCAGGGCGAGGGACACAAGGTCTGCCTTTGTTAAAACCCACAGAGTCATACACCCTAAAAAGCTAGCTTCACTTAACCAAAGTTAGAAAAATACTCAACTGGGATCTGCAGGAAATTCCAGGATATAGTGGAGGCTATGAAAATAAGTTCACACACAAATGTATGGAATAAACTCACTCAAGGGCAGGGTAACAGGTGTGTGAGTTCTTCCTTTGATAATGAGAAACCTGGCTCATGTTTTCTGTATTTATTTAATTATGTGTTTGTTTTGGTCAGCTTTTTCACTGCTGTGACTAAAAGAGGAGACCAGAACAATTGTAGAGGGGGAAAAGTTTATTTAGGGGCTCACAGTTTCAGAGGACTCAATCCATAAATACCCGACTCCATTCCTCGGGACTGGAGAAGAGGCTGAACATCATGGCAGAAGAACGTGGCAGAGGGAAGCAGCTCACATGATGATCAGAAAGCAGAGACTCCACTTGCCAGACACAAAATAGATACCCCAAAGGCAGGTCCCCAAGGCCCACCTCTTCCAGCCACACCCTACCTACCTTCAGTTACCACCCACTTAATCCCCATCAAGGGATTAATTCACTGATTGGGTTAAGATGCTCATAACCTAATCAATTCACCTCTGACAAGTCTTGCATTGTCTCACACATGAGCTTTTGGGGGGACACCTCACATCCGAACCCTAACAGCGTTCAACCCTACAGTACATATGAAGTTGATGTGCAATTAGAACCCATATCCTTGGGAGAAGCAGTTTTGCCACTTAAAATACACTATATACAGTTCTTTATACTATAGTATCCAGTCAAAATCTACTTCTCGGGTTACAAATAAGAAGGGGATGGGGCGGAGGCTAATGAGCCCAGGATGCTTGACTAAAACCCATGCCAGTACAGCCTCACGTTTTAATCATACACAGAAGGAGAGGCAGAAATAAACAGATGTGTGTGCTTACACAGAAAAGTAGGAAAATGTGTATTTCCTAGCTCTGTCCATGGAGAGCATCTGAAGCAGTGATAACAAGCAGCACAGAGAAAGCACAGTGCCCGGAGTTTATCTAGAACCATTCTCCAATAAAATGAACCAGGGCTCCCTGGAGAAACGGCGGGAGTCTAGGCAATTCCACAGGTGAAATTTTTTTCAGTAGACATGGGGAGGATACAGATGAGCTTGAATATCTGATAATGCCAGAAAGTGAGGAACTGCTAAAAAACAAACACAAACACAAACAAACAAAAACAAGAGGGTGGCAAGTCTAAAAGACATAGGGCCCACTCTGGAAGAGAGGCACACCTGAAAGACTCCCAAAAACCAAACCAAAAGACTCCCAATATGAGCAACAAAATAAAAAAGAGCCAGGGATGTAGCTCAGTGCTAGAGTGTCCCTGGGTTCAATCCCCAGGAACACAATAAAAGGAAAGAGAAGAAAAGCAGAAAAATTAAACAGGTATCTCACAGGGGGAAAAATGGTACAAATAACCCATGAACATCAAAAAATGTTAGTAATTAGGGAAATGCAAAATAAGAAGGAATTATCATTTCAAACCCAACAGGATGGTAAAAAATTTTAAAGTCAGACAAGCAGGAGCAAAAACATGGAGTGGTATAAACTGGTACACGCACTTTGGAAAATAGTACAACCCCCAAGTTTCTGATTCCGCCAGTCTGGAATAGAACATGAGAATCTGCATTTCCAAAAGTTCCCAAATGATTCTGATGCTGCTGGTCAGAGGACACTTCAAGAAACAGACTAGAGGAATAAAACTTGATGGCCAGGTGGAATTCAGTGCCAGGTGGAGGCACGGGATCATGAACTTAAATCCCAGATTAGCCAGATGGTGATTCTCCTCTGGCTGTGTTCAGTTGCTTGGGTGGAGGACGGAAGGAGTGGAGGTGCTGGCTCACCTGGGTATGGGGCTCTGCAGGTGAGCATGATGGCAAGAGAGGGTGCAAGGGGCTTGGGGATATTTGTCAGACGTGGACTGTAATATCAGGCTACGGAAATACAGGATGGATAGAGAGAAAAATAAAGGCCACAGACTGGCCATCGTTTTTTTTTTTTTGGTACTGGGGATTGAATCCAGAGCGCTCAACCACTGAGCCACATCCCCAGCCCTTTTATATATTATTTAGAGACAGGCTCTCACTAATTGCTTAGGGCCTCACTAAATTGCTGAGGCTAGCATTGAACTTGTGATCCTCCTGTCTTAGCTCCAAACTGCTGGGATTACAGGTGTGTGTCACCACGCCCGCCAGACTGACCATCTTGAGTTCAAGCATTGTGATATGAGCACACAGTCAGCCCTCCGTATCCACATGTTCCACATCTGCAGATCACACTACCAGATCAAAATTATTTGAAAAAAGAGCGAGGTACAGTGTTCCATGCCTGTAATTCCAGCTACTGGGAGATCGAGGCAGGAGGATCACAAGGTTGAGGCCGTGTCTTAAATATGAAATAAAAAGGGCTGGGATTTAGCTCAGTGTTAAGAGTGCATCTGTGTTCAATCCCGGTACTGGAAAAAAAATTTTTTTAAATGAAAATCTGTGTCTGTACTGACCATACAGGCTTTGTCATTACCCCTAAACAATACAACTATTCACATAACATTGATATTGTGTTAGGTAGCATAGGCAATCCAGAGATTATTTAAAGTATACTATGCAAATACTGTGGCATTTTATACAAGGGAATCTAGCATCCTCGGATTTGGGTATCTGTAGGGTGGTAAGGAGAACCAGTCTCCCGCAGACACCGAGGGATGACCTTTAGTTATGATTTGGATGTGAGGTTTCCCCAAAGCTCACCTGTGAGACAATGCAAGAAGGTTTAAAGGAGAAATGATTGGGTTTTGAGGGTCTTAATCCAATCACTGAATTAATCCCCTCATTGGGGTTAACTGAGTGGTAACTGAAGGCAGGGAGGGTGTGGCTGGAGGAGGTGAGCATTGGGGGCATGGCTTTGGGGCATTTATTTTATCTGGAGAGTGGAGTCTCTCCCTGCTTTCTGATCATCATGTGAGCTGCTTCCCTCTGCCACGCTCTTCTGCCATGATGTTCTGCCTCACCTTGAGCCCCAAGGAATGGAACCAGCTCTCTGTGGACTGAGATCTCTGAAACTGTGAGCCCCCAAAAAACTTTTCCTCCCCTACAATTGTGCTGGTCAGGTCTTTCAGTCACAGCAGTGAAAAAGCTGACTAAGACCCTGTGCTTGGGCCAAGGTGTTGGAATGGGGACAACAGTGATATAAGAACAGAGTATCCCCACACCATTTCAGAAGTGGTGCGGTCTGGCAAGCGGCCTGGCATGGCGATGAACTTCAGGTGCAACAAGAGAATGGCTGAACCAAGTATAGATGGGAAAGCCAGAGTCGAGAAACAGGCCAGGGCATTTCCATTTACCCAAGTGGGTCCTGAAGTCATGGAAAAGGACAATGACGACATGAACTGCAATGGCGCTGTCACTGTGAACACTCAGCAGGAGATGGAGAGCACAGGGGACCCGCAGATACCCACAGGGAGGAAATGACACTGACACTGGTCCTGAAGGCCAAGCCAGTCGGGTGCCAGTTCCACCAGCAGGGTAGAAGACGGAAGTAGGAGGAGAAGGCCGACTCAGCCTCCTCCCCAGAGACGTGAATGCTGCTTAAACCTTCCATGAGGGCCCGCTTCCTCCTCTCCCTGGCCACTTCCAGACCTGGGACTGACTCTTGACTATTAATAGCAAGAAAGGAAACTCGAAAGAATGCCCCAGGAAGAGGGTGTGTGGAAGGCAGGCAGGAAGGCAACAGGACGGGAGGTCCAGGCCTGGACACTTGTATCTGCCTGTCCTTCCTCCCTCACGCCCAGCTCATCACCCCAGCTGTCATCTCCATGGAAGTAGAACCTAAAAACTCCAAGGGCAGGGAATGCGATTCCAGTTGTCCTCTTTCAGAATGGGTATGATCAAGGGAAGCACAGACTGGAGAAAGGGATCCAGACCTTGGCCCCTGAGGCCCTCGGCACGCCATCTTGAAACACATTTGTGAAGTGGGCCACATGATAGCTAAGGACCCTTGGGATGTGGCTGCACTTTCCTGACCCACAATTCTCTGTATATGTCTGCTTTTGCAGCGGTTTCAGAGCCATCCTAAGCAGCCACTGCAGAGGGCATGCACTGGGCTCTCTGGGGCTTCAGGCAAGGCCTTTTCCAAGGGCTGCCCAACCTCAACACATTGTGTTCCAGCAGGGACACCTGCTTGGTGGGCCCCTTCCTTCCCAGGAGCTCTTAGTCATTGGACGGACATGGTGTGATGCTACCTCTGGCTTGGCCAAGTTGAGGTCAAAGGTCTAAGCCCTTCCCGGCTCTCCAGGGCCCACTCTTCTAACACCCTGGCTTTATTGCCAGGCTCTGGGCGACAGCTGAAGACAGCAGAGCAGGATGGGCTGGGAGAACCTGGTCTCAAGAGACTTGGGGCCACTCTAGGCAGCGAGGGGGCCCTGTCTCACTGCAGGCCTGTCTAGCACTTTCTCAGGGCCCCAAGGGGCTTCACTTCCCACTGCATGCAGCCACCACTCCCACACACACAGACTCCCCTGCCTTCATTCTGAAAGACATGGCCCACCCATCCGTCTCAGGTTTGATTACTGAAGTCAGCATCCCTCATTCCAAGGGGTTCTCTCCCACCCCCTCCCTCCATACAGTCTGATCATCCTTCCCCACTGCTTCCTCTCTGCTGGACTGAGCTCATGTTGTAATTTAGACAAAAGCTCATATCAAAATTATATGAGCTTCTGTCCCCCAAAAGCTCATGTGTGATACAATGCAAGAAAGCTCAGAGGTGAAATGATTCAGCCTTAACCTAATTAGTGCAGTTATCTGCTGATAGGTATTAACTTGGTGGTAAGTGTAGGTACATAGGTGGTGGCTGGAGGAGGTGGGACTCTGGGGGCATGTATTGGTCTCTTTGGGGTATACGATTTGTTCCAAGTGAACCTAGCTTAGTCTCTTTCCTTCACCACACTCTTCTTGTTCTGCCTCACCTTGGGCTCAGAGTAATGGAGCCAGCCACCTATAGACTGAGCCCTCTGAAACTGTGAGTGTCAATTAACCTTTTTCTTCTCTGTTGTTCCTGTTGGGTCTTTTGGTCACAGTGATGAAAAAAATGACCAAAACAACCCCTTCATCCCAGTACAGATCCTCTCCTCTGAGGCTGTGTGCTCTGGGGTTCTGCTCCAGGGATCTCATTAGTCCTGCATCCACTTCCCACTTCGTAGAACTGCTCATCTTCTGTGGGTTTTAAGAAAGCTAGCTGGCCCCCTCCCCAGCCCCAGATCCCACCTTCCACCTCCCGCAAGGTCCTGTTCAGCGCTCCTAAGTGGGTTCTGATCTGGGGAAACAGCACCAGCAGAGGACTTCCCTGAGAGAGAAGTCAGAGTGGGGGGCAGGGAACCTGGAATGCACCCAGGCACTGAGTCCCCTCACTTCTGCCAACCAGCTCTGGCCGTCTCCCAGGTTGCACTGTGCCTGGGTGGCACTGGATCCCCCTTGCCTATTGGTTTCTGTGCCTGCCATAAATCACCATGAAGGCTCTAAGACAACAGGAATGTGTCTTTGCTTCTGTATTCTTCTGGAAGGCAGAAGTCTGAAGTCAGGCTGTCTGTGGGGCCTGCTACTCTGGAAGCTCCAAGAAGTCACCATTCCTTGCCTCTTCAGCTTCCAGTGGCTGCAGCATCCCTTGACTTGTGGCAGCACCACTCCCGTCAGCCTCCATGGCCACAGGGCTACCTTCTCTGTTTCTTGCAAGGACAGCTGTCAGTGGATTTAGGGCCCACCCACGTAATCAGGAAGCTCTCCAGATCCTTAACTTAATTACATCTGCAAAAGACTGCAAATACGTGATAACCACAGGTTCCACAGCTTTCACTTGGGTATCTTTGAGGGTGGGGCAGCATTCTCTGGTCTGCAACAGGTCTCCATATGGAAAATGGAAACATGGGGATACTGACCCTGGCATTGTTCTCTATACCTTTTTCTTTTTTAAGTATTGGGGACTATACTCAAGGATACTTACCAATAAGCTACATCCCCAGACCTTTTTTATTTTTAGGACAGGGTCTCCCCACGTTGCTGAGTGTCTTCTTGCTAAGTTGCTGAGGCTGGCCTCAACTTATAATCCTCCTGCCTCAACTTCCTAAGTTCCTGGGAATACAGGTATGCATCACTATGTCTTGGCCTCTCTGTAACTATTTAAATGGCTCCCTGCTTGGGCTATACGCCTAAAGATGGGTCTGCTCAGCTTCCTTGGCTTATGGGGTACGACAGACTGAATGTGTACTCCTCCCAAATTATGTCCAAGCCCTGACCCCAATGTAATGGAGTTAGGAAGTGGGGCCTGTGAGAGACGTTTAAGTTTAGAAAGAAGCCTCGAGGGTGGGCCCCCATGATGGGATTAGTGTCCTTTTAAAAAGAGGAAGAACTTTCTCTCAGGCTGGGGATATAGCGCAGTTGGTAGAGTGCTTGCCTTGCAAGCACAAGGCGGTGGGTTCAATCCCCAGCACAGAAAGAAAGAAAGAAAGAAAAGAAAAGAAAAGAAAAGCACTTTCTCTCTGCCAAGTAAGGTCACAGCAAGAAGGCAGCCATTTCTAACGTAGGAGGCAGGCCCCCACCAGAACTCACCACAGTGCACCCTGGTGAACTTCCAGTCTCCAGAATTGACTAGAAAAATTCCTGTTATCTAAGTCAGAAGCACATAGTATTTTGTTGTATTGTAAAAAAACCTGAGCTGACCACAGCAAGGAGTCCTGGGTGGTCTGTCAACAGAGGGGCAGCTCCCACTGGGAAGGGATGGGTCCCCAGTCCACCCTCACCACCCCACCCAGGCTGAGTGTCAGGCCCCTCGGATGCGGTCACAGGTTCTGGGCATGCCCCACCCTCTCTGTATCCCTTCCTGTCATCTACTGTGACTCTCATATGGACCACACCACATGGCCCACCTCCCAGAGCGGCCCCCTGAGATAATTCCAGGCACTCCTGAACTATGGAACTGTTTGTCCCATCAGCAAGTTTCAGCTGACCTGCCAGGCACTCATCCCCAGGGCAGGACCCTTCTGCCTACGTGCCTGTGTAGAAAAGGGCTACCACTGCCCAGTGGGGACGTCTGAGTGATGCAGAGGGGCAGCCTTCACTTGTAGGCCCTGGCTCACAACACTGCCTCTTCCTCAGGCCTCAATGCCCCATGCTTCCCTGGCCCCTACACCAGGGGGTGGGGGCATAGGGCCCTAAAATGCCCAGGCTCCAATCTGCCACATGTCCCTGCCACATCGAGGACTGTGGGAAAAAGCCCAACCACCTGGCTTCAGGTTTACCCACTAGCTGTGTGGCCAGGCAGTGTCTCAATTTAATACAAGGGTCTTAATCTCCATTCCTGCTTCCTCATCTGTCCAAGTGGGATGGAGGGTCCTAATGTGCACACACCAAGTGCTCAGCTACCATGAGCCATGGTTACCTTCCTGCTGAGCTGCGCCCGCAGGGGACAGGACGAGGCTCTCCAGCCTTTGCCTCACGGCTCTTTAACAGGAGCTCCATTCCTTCTGGACACTCACGCGGTACAGGCCTTGGCCAGGGCAAGGAGGACACAGGCTTTTCCAGGCCCACTGGGCTCTTCCCTCCCAGGTTCCTGGAGAAGCATGACCAATTTGAGGGAGAAAAGATGGCAGGACCAGGGGGGCTTCGGTCCACAGGAGACTCAGACCAGAGGCTGAGCCTGAATCTGCTAGCAGAAAGAAGAGGAAAACGAGGCCTGGGTGGGGCCTGGCTCCAGGAAGCATGTCCTCACCTCCCCAGAGAAGCCTGGGGAGGCAGGGAGGGGTCAGCAGGGGAGGCTGTCCTGCAATCAGCTTGAAGTTTTGCCCCGACCACCACCCAGACCCCAGTCCTGGCCGGGAAGGGCTCTGGAGCCTCCCTCTACAGAGCTTTTCCAGGCCAGCTCCTGGCGTCAGAACCCAAGGGGACTGAGAAGCTCAGCCTTTCCTGGGTGCGCCCTCTCTTTTAAAAGGCCTGGGCTTCCTGCTCAGGGAAACGGAACTCACTCTCTCTTCTGCCTCCTTCCTCTCCATCCTCCTGGGCACTGAGGATGTTGATGAGAGTCTGGTAAGTGTTGACTCCAGAGAAGACAGGGAGCTAAAATGTATTAAAATATACATCATCACGAAGGGCCAGGTGCTTCTGTCTGGTCCCTCACTTCACTCTGAAAATGACAGGTGTGGGCTGTGAGGCCATTTTGAAAGTGAGGAGCCCCGGGGTTAGAGGAAGGGCTGGGCAGTGTCTGATGGGAGCAGAGCTTCCTGCTGGCAGATGGAATCTTTGCAGGTGGGTGCTGGTGCGGCTGTAGAGACGCTAAACGCACTGTCACCTAAAACATGAGTTAAATGGCACATTTTATGTTATGAATATGGGACCACAAAAAAGTAAAGAAATCAAGGTGGGAAAAGGATAACTAACCTATTCAACACCCAGCAAGTAGGTGGTCAGGTCCGTTTGGGGCGCCAGCCTCAAGGAATGGCTTTCTTGCCTCGGTACCTACGCTGTGTGGGCGGGAAAGTACCCCCTCACTGGAATAATGACAATGTGACATAGTAATATACAACAGTCACTGGCCAACTTGTTCTGTAAGTCTCTGTCTACAGTGCTCTCTAAGCTACTCAACTTTGCCATTGTGAGCCCAAGGGCAACAGGTGTGGTTGTGTCCCAATAAAACTTTATTTACAAATATGGGCAGCCAAGCAGTCATCTGCTAACCTTTGATGTATAAGAAGATCCCTCCTGGGTCTGGGGCTGGAAGCCTGTATCCATGCAGTTGCGACAAGTGCCACCTATACTAGCCAATCACCATGAGACAGCCCCAGCCACATGACAACAAATGGCAGATAATATGTCACCAACAAAGGAAACGCCCACATTGTTACCTGTTCAAAAACAAAAGGCAAGCCGGGCGTGGTGGCGCACGCCTGTAATCCAAGCGGCTTAAGAGGCTGAGTCAGGAGGATCACAAGTTCAAAGCCAGCCTAGCAACTTAGCGAGGCCCTTAGCAACTCAGTGAGACCCTGTCTCTAAATAAAAAATACAAAATAGGGCTGGGGATGTGGCTCAGTGGCCGAGTGTCCCTGAGTTCAATCCCTGGTTCCAAAAAATAAAAAAAAACAACAAAAAAAAAGGGCAAAAATCTGACCACAAATCTAAACAGTCCACCTCCAGGGAGACATCAGGAGGGACCATGGCAAGGCTGAGATCTCAGAGAGGTACCCTCCCCTCTGTGCACACAGGTCGTGCTCAGGACTCGGGATGCAGAGGCCACTGTGACCAGCCCCTGTATCCTTGATAGCGCCCAGCACCCAGCCTCAGAGGACGCCCAAAAAGTGTGTTCCAGGGACAGTGCCAACAAGTGCCTGTGGGAATGGCCAGTGCCAGCTGGTGTCCGGGCTGGGGGCGTCACAGCAGCCAGGTCATTGCACCTGGCTTGCCTTCCCCTTCCCTGCTCCTCAGTGGTTGACAGCTTCTGATCCACACAGCGCCTCAGCTGAGCCGCCTGCCGGAAGCTTGGTGGTGTGTGTGGGGTGTCTGCTGCCTCCACAAGGTCACAGAGGTCCTGGAGGACAGCCCCTTCCCCATTCAGCCAGCCATCCAACCATCAGTGCTGGGGATCGAACCCAGGGCCTCGGGCAGGCAAGTGTCCTACCACTGAGCCACCTCCCCAACCCACCCCCATTATAACACCCCAAACCAAAGCCATTTCCTTAAAACATTACAGACATCCAGAACACAGTGCATATCACAAGGGTGCAGCTTGGGGAAGTATTATAGCAAAGGAGGGCATGTACCTCAGAAGCCCACCCAGGCTCCTGTCCATCCCCAGAATAATCACTACTCTGATACAAAATGTCACATTCGTTCTGTTTTTAAATTTTATGTCAAGGACAGCACTGTCTTCTTCAGTCCTCTGGCTCTGGTTTGACCACCCAGTGTGATCTGCACCCAGCATGACTCATTCTTCTCCTGGTGTGCATTTGGAGACTGCTCACTCTCACTACAGTATTATACCAGGTGAACGTGTCACCATTTACATCCATTCCACTGCTGATGGGCGTCTGGGTAGCTTTCAGTTTAGGACCATTATGCATAGGCTGCCATAAATGTTGCAGACTCTGGCTTTGGGGAACATCTGAGCGTACTTCCAACAGGCCGGTGCCAAGGCTGGGCAGGGCTTGTGGCTGTGTGCCTGCAGAACATGGAGTGAGATGGACCAGGAGGCCTGGCTCCAGGGCACGCTGCCTCCAGCTCCAGACCTCCTCACCCAGAGGTCCCAGGCCACCCCTGAATGGGTGACTGCACTCTGTGTCAGACCCACTCCCTGGAGGGCATCTGTCACTCTGCCGACAGGTACAGAGGGCACTGCTCTACAGCAGGCAGCCCTCCAGCTCAGCAGGCCTAGCTCCTCATACTGCAGAAAGGGGTGGGGCTGCTGGACCTCTGCATCCTTCTAGAAAATAACCAAAGGCCCAGGACCGGCAGCGCCTCACCCTCCCCGCTCCCCTCAGACCCTGTGACACAGTAAGGTACAACAGGTCAGGGGCTAAACCCCACCCTCAGGCCCACCCCTGAGCCCCTAAGCAGGAAGCTGCTAAATACATTCCTTGGATTACTCACTAGTGTGATTCTGTGGCCGAAGGAAGAGGTAAGAGGAGAGCTTGGAATCCTGTCAACTGTGCCATCCAGGACTTGAGCCCTGCTGCTCCCCGGGCTGAATTCACCCCTGACTCCTCTGTTCCTACCCCTGCCTCCTCTGGTTCCTACCCCTGCCTCCTCTGGTTCCTACCCCAGCCTCCTCTGGTTCCTACCCCTGCCGCCTCCTCTGGTTCCTACCCCTGCCTCCTCTAGTTCCTACCCCTGCCCCTGCTCCCATCCTGTGCCCCTGCCTGTCATGGATATTCCCAACAAAGGGAGGGGGCTGAGTCCCCAAGGCTTTGTCTAGGGGCTGATGGCAAAGCCTGCCCAGGGAAGGGGCTGGGTTCTTCCTGAGCTGGAAAGAGTGGACTAACCTCCTTAAAACAATACCCTTCCAGGGCCTCCTAATCCCTCTGCCTGCTGCAGACCATGTGAATCCTGATCTGTGTGGCCGGCAGGGCGCCCAGGAGCAGCCGACCCACTGCCCGCAGGCAGGCGGGGGCAGGCTGGTGCCCAGCTGCCCCACCTCCCCTCACCTGCCAAGATGGACTCCTGCACAAAGGTCAGGACAACAGGACAGCACCTGGGGGAGGCAGCAGAGTGCCCTCCGCCCTGTCTTAAGGTCGGTTTCAGTGGCCACCTGTGTGATATAAATGAAGCCTCCACAGAAAATGCAGAAGTGAGCGGAGAATGGGGTTCCTGGGCTGTGGGAGCCGGGCTTCTCTTGCCTTCATCTCCTATCTGCCAAGGCAGGGAGAAATATCCATTTGGGGGCAGAATAAACACTTTCTCAAATGGGGGAAATATTTTTCTCAAATGGGGGAAAATTTTTTTTTCTCAAATGGGAGAAATATTCAAATATTCCAAGTCTACATAAAATCAGGTCAGAGCCGGGCGTGGTGGCACACGCCTGTAATCCCAGCACTTGGGAGGCTGAAGCAGGAGGATCACGAGTTCAAAGCCAGCCTCAGCAACTTAGCGAGGCCCTAAGCAACTCAGTGAGACCCTGTCTCTAAATAAAATACAAAATAGGGCTGGGGATGTGGCTCAGTGGCCAAGTGCCCCTGGGTTCAATCCCCAGTACCAAAAAAAAAAAAAAAATCAGGTCAGGTGTGGCTAGAGGAGGAAGCCTGGCTCAGACACCCTGCTGATGTACCACTGTGGGCTGGAGACACCAATGTCTGGGACCAGTTTGGACATCAAGTGTGTCTGTTACACCTATGACCACTCTGAGACCACAGGGCAGAGGTCTCAGAGACTCTGCAGACGTGCTGGAATGTCCATGCACCTACCTTAGATATCTACCTCCAACACTGATGGTCTTAAACTCGACGGCTCTGGCTGAGGCCTTCCCACACTGGCCAAGACCCTGAGCCCAGTCCTCACGCGTGCTGTCACTGGTGTCTCAGGGCACCCCCTGCGGAGGTGCCTGTACTACGTTCCTTGTGCAGACAGGGGACCTTGACTGGGGACAGGTGACTAGATGGGGGGCAGGCCCAGCCCAGGTCAGGGAGGCGGACGGTAACCCGTCCCCTGGGAAATTCACAGGCTCCACTTCCATAGAACCGTGTCCCTTGTTCCCAGAGGCCTCTCTGGGTTCTGAGGCAACTAACCCACAGCGGTGGAAGGGGGACCTGCAGGCTGCCTAGCGCGCCACTTCCTCCCTCACAATGCACCACAGCCGGGCAGCCCTCCTCCCAGGGCGCCTGCCCCGCGACCTCAGGGGCACACACACTTCCAGAGCCACAGCGCGCACACATTTGGCACCCGGCTCTTCCCTTTGCAGTAAGTTCAAAAACAACCTCAGTAAATATTTTTCTGAGGGCGCACGCTGTCATTCCCACGCCACCTCCCGCCTCCCGCGGCCGTGAGAGTGGGCAGATGTGCAGCTTTCTTAGCAGCCCCAGGAAACCTCTGGAGTGACCAGCCTCCACCGCGATCTGAAACAAACAAGGGCCTGGGCCAGAGGGAAATCCCCAGGTCCTCGGCTGTGGGACAGTCACCTTCCCAACCCAGAGTGGCCTCTAGGAAAGAGAGCTGTGTGAACTGGAGCCTGTAAAGTTCCCAGGGAATGGCCAGCTCCCACCTGGTGGAAGCCAAAGGTCACGGCCAACAAAGATGGCTTTCCAAATTTCCAAACTCTGTGTGTTCCATCCTGGAGAGAAGTCTCTCCTTCCAGCACTAACTCCCGTGTCCTTACTGCAGGATAGATAACCCACAGTGGGGCACGGTCCCCAGGCTGAATACCTGTGTGCTCAGGGTGGGTGGGGACTCGTCCTGCTCTGCTGCTCTCACCCCATTTACTCTGCAAAGTAAGAAAGACAAAGCCCCAACTCCATCCTCCAGCTCCCTTCTCTTCCCAGTAGGTGAAGACAACACAAGGCTGCCCACCCACCATGGTGCACAAAATCCGGGTGTCTTTGGTGTGTGAGGCCAGTGGAGCTCTAGGTCTGCTGCAGGGAGTAGAGGTCTGATGGGGAGGGACAGGTCGGGGGTGGGGGTGTTACTTAAAAAGAACAAACAAACCAAGTGAATGGACATAACCAAACAATTGAGGGCTGGCGCCCCCATCGCCAGGAAAGTTAAAGGCCAGGTTCCTTTTAAACACAGCCAAGTCTCTCCCCTTTTGGGAGTCAGAGCCAGTCAAGGAAACCCGTTTCCTATGAGCTCCACCTAGGAAGTGAATCAAGAGTCCCAGACCAGCCCCGGGTGGAGCCAGGTGTCCAAAGAGCCACACACTCATCCCCTAAAAGTGGTCAAGGAGGTCCAGGACACGGGAGAAGGAGGACAGTGTCTTTCCTGAGGCACTGGGAGCGACTCCCTCTGTAGCTTGGCAGTCAGGAAAGGAGGCAAACATGCTTAGGTCACGTGAGACTACTTCTGAAACCAGACTTGGGGCTCCTACTGGGGTGCAGGAGGAAGGGCACCTCCTTTTTCTGCTCCCTTTGTTGCATTTCCAGGCTGTTACCCTGCAAGGGAGCTGTAGAAGTCCCAATGTCAGGGCCAAGTTCACTGAGCCACTCCCATGCCCAGAACATTAAGGGGAAACTAAAGTGGAAGGGGCCACACGGAACCCTGAGACAGGACTCCCAGCCTTGGAGTTCTGATCTGAAAGGTGGAAACAGTACCACGGGGAGACCCCTCCCCCTGCAGCAGGCCACTGCACAAGCCAGGCCCATGGGACTTCAGAAGCCCCAGGCCAGGGAGCTGTTGCCTGTCTCCATTCTCTTACAGCCTGTCTTTGGGGTACAGTGACAACATGATCCTCAAAGATGCCCAGGCAGAAGAGCTGATGGTCACGCCTCAGGATTGGGGGGACAGAGCCAGGCAGTGAGCTACTGAGAGCCTAGGTCCAAGCTGTGGTTGAGTCCACAGTGCCCAGTGGCCACTGAATATGCTCCCTCCTCTTTAAAGGCCAGGCAAGGGTATGGTGGTGTACGACTGTAATCCCAAGGACTTGGGAGGCTGAAGTAGGATTCCAAGTTCAAGGTCAGCCTCAGCAACTTAGCTACATCCTGTTTCAAAAAAAAAACAGGAGCCGGGCGTGGTGGCGTACGCCTGTAATCCAAGCGACTTGGGAGGCTGAGTCAGGAGGATCATGAGTTCAAAGCCAGCCTCAGCAACTTAGCGAGGCCCTAAGCAACTCAATGAGACCCTGTCTCTAAATAAAATACAAAATAGGGCTGGGGATGTGGCTCAGTGGCCGAGTGTCCCTGAGTTCAATCCCTGGTTCCAAAAAAAAAAAATAAAAAAAAATAAAAAACAGGACTAGGGATAAGGCTCAGTTGGTAGAGTGCTTGCCTTGCATACACAAGGCCTTGGGTTCAATAAAAATTGAACCAGCACCACAAAAATAAACAAACAAACAAATAAATAAAGGATGCAGCTCAGTGGCAAGGCCTCCCCTGGGTTCAATCACCAATACCAAAAAGAAAGAAAGGAGAAAAAAAAATTTAAAAGGCTAGGGATGTAGATGGCTGAGTGTAGTCCCCAGTATGGAGAAGGAAAAAAAAAAAAAAAAAAAGAGAGGCAGGCAACTCTCCTCTCCATCAGAACCAGGGTTTATAACATCAGAACCAGGGGAACCCTTGGCATCACTTGATCCCACCCAGAAAGGGAGAGATGGGCAACAAGCTAGTGCCAGACCCTGTGTCCACCCTCAATGTGGTTCTGCTAGCCAGTGGGGCACAGTGCCCGTGGACACCTGGCCTCAGCTCCTGTCTCTCCTGGCCACTGGACACAGAGGGGTAGGTGTCAGACTGAGATGAAGAGAGGCCCCTGAACAGCATAAGGCAGGGACACATGCCCTACCGCATCATCCAGGACCTCACAACTGCCTTGAGGACACCAGCCACCCCTAATGGCCTAGCGCATCCGCGCTGTCTCCTCCTAGGCTCCCCTCCCCGCTGGTTACATCAACCTGTGAATCCAGTCCACGGATGAGGAAACCGAAGCCGGCAGAGGAGGACTCTGGCCCTGAATGTCCAAAGGGAGCATCTCCTGCAAACCTCTTTTGTCTGCCTGCTCTGCAATTCGACCCCAGCTGGGAGGCCCCTCCTGGGTTTCTCCCCCATGCCTGCCACCATGCCCCACACCCACCTCACACCCCAGGCCAAAGTAACAGGAGCCCCAGGGGCTACGAGACCTGGTGTGTGGACACAATTGCTGTCAAGTGCTCATGACATTTACAGATGTGATTTTGTGGACAGAATCTGATTCCCAGGTTCCCCCAGGGCCAGGGGAAAGCTGGAGAATTTCCCTGCTGAAGAGCAACCTCCCTGGGAAAGGGGGAGTGAGAGCCAACAAGGATGGGTGTCCACCTGCGTCTCCCCAGGAGCTGCCTGTCCATAGTGCCCTGGCCCACCATGGCCAGGGAGAAGACAAAACCAGGGTGGCCTCAGAAGGAGAAGCAACTTCATGGAGGGCTCTACGCTGGGCCATGGGACAGCAGTGCAGGGGTCAGCACGGGCCTGGGGAAGAGAGCCAGCTGGGCTAATGCATTAGCTCAGCAGCAGCCCCGAGGGCTGGGATGCAGGGCTGTAAGTAGCTGAGCAGGAGGCACCCCTCACTCACTGTCCCACCGGGGAGGGGTGCCTAAGTGTTCACGCAGCCAGGCAGCGCCTGCAGGCTCCCTGCAGCCACCTGCGGCTCCCCAACTCCCCAACTCCCCAACTCCGGGAACTACGACAGCCTCAAGGCGGTGGAGATCCGCACGCTCCTCGGGTCCTTGCTCAGTCCGCCCAGCTTAGCCAGCACTGCGGCAGGGCCAGTGCAGGCTGGCAGCGCATCCTCAGCAATCCCTCCTCCAGGCTCCCGGGGCAGGAGGCAGATGGCAGGATGATGGGACTCAATTTAAAACAGAAGCTGTCAGGGTCAGGAACTCAAACTGCAGCAGGGGGCAGAGGCACAACAGGAAAGAAGCAGCCAGCAAACCACGGAGATCAAACACCAAAACCCGTTCCCTTACAGCTGCAATTTTTTAAATAATGCCTCTAACGTCTGTCTGAGAAGCAACACCATTGTTAACACGCACGAGGGGGCCACAGGCCTTGAATGTAACTGGACTCTGGCACTTCATAGTGGCCAGAACCTACCATGAGGTTTCCTACACATCCCTAAAAGAAGGGCCCTCTAGCCCAGCACAGAGGGGAGGTGCGCCACTGTAATTCCAGCAGCTTGGGAGGCTGAGGCAGGAGGATCTTCAGCAAAAGTAAGGCACTAAGCAACTCAGTGAGACCCTGTCTCTAAATAAAATACAAAATAGGGCTGAGGATGTGGCTCAGTGGTCAAGTGCTCCTGATTTCAATCCCAGGTACCAAAAAAAAGGCGAGGGGCCTCTAAGGATTTTCATTTCAACAGGGTCTCACTTAGCCAACCCACCCCACCCAGACACATACTTGGTGTGATTTTATAGTTGAAGCTTTTTCAGTGTGGTCCAGGCCTGGACACAGGGCTGTCTGTTTTTAGCCTGTTAGTCCTGGGCAAACTGGGGCAGTTGGTCACGCTACCTTCACATGGGCACTTCCCTGAAAAAAGTCCTGGGGACATTAATAGGCATGGTGGCACACACCTGTAATCCTAGCAGCTCAGGAGGCCGAGGCAGGAGGATCGAAAGTTCAAAGCCAACCTCAGCAACTCAGTGAAGCCCTAAGCAACTTAGTGCAACCCTGTCCCAAAATAAAACATAAAAAGGGCTGGGGATATGGCTCTGGATTTAATCCCTGGTACCAAAAGAACAAAACAAACCACAGGACGTTAATACATGCTCGACCCTCTGGAGAAACACACGTGGCCCCCTGGTTAAAGTAAATCTGGAGAACATTTTAATACTGCCTGTCTGAGAACCCACACCAACGTCAGCACCCATGAGGGGCCTCAGGCCCTGGGTTAAAAGGTAACAACAGCCATACTCAGGGGGCATCTCAGGGCAAGAAGACCACAATGTGCACTGACCTTCCAAGAAGGGGACGAGTAGAGGGCATTCCCCAAACTCCTGGACCAGAGTTCCTTTTTATTCAAATAACACTGTTATACTCATTTATCGATCATTCATTGAGAGCCTATGAAAATCGTGAGGAGTACTGACTTCTGTTTGGACAACTGGGTATGCAACTCGCTTTATGGAGTATATAAATAAAAACAAAACCCATGCATGTTGGGCCCAGCAGTGCACACCTGTCATCGCAGTGATTTGGGAGGCTGAGGAGGCAAGTTCGGGGCCAGTCTGAGCTACTTTGCAAGACCCTGCCTCAAAATAAATGTAAAAAGGATCAAGGATGTGGCTCAATGGTAAAGTGCCCCCAGGTTCACTCCCTAGTATCAAAAACAAAAGACCACAATAGCACAAACCTCACGCAGTTCCAACCCTGATTTACTATTTGGGTAAACTGAGGCCTGGGTCACGTCCCCCAGATTTGTGCAGATCTGTGTCTACTTCCCCACTTCTCTTCTTTGTAAGTAAATTGCTCCTTTCCCTGGTTCATCTTAGTTGTTGGATTGTAGTTCCAGGCACCTCCTCCCTGGCCACCTCTCCCTGAAGAGGAAAATGAGGAGCTGGCTGTGGAAGAATGGACATCACGCTTCACTGCCCTGCTGCCTGGCTCCATGGCCTCACTGATGCGAGGAAGGAAGCTCTTTAGAGGAACTGAGAGGGAGACACCTGGACCTGTGACCAGGTGAAGGCATGCAGCAGGCCTGGCCAGAGGAGCTCAGGGCCATCACGGGAGCACTGATCTGGGGGAAGCCACAGGACACAAGATGACAGGGAACCATGTGATGGGTGCAACCTCCCTCAGGGACTCCAGGATGGGGTGCGCAGGCTTGGAAAGCCTCTGATGCAATGCCCAAGGTAGAGAGCGCCCCCTCGAGCTGGGTGAGAAGCACCTGTGTGGGAACTGGGAGAAGTGGGAGGCTGGTCACCTGAGCCCCTTCCCAGCTAAGCACTCCCAGCTGCCCTTGTCAGGGACTGTGGTCTGCAATGACCTGTCCCCCAAGTAACTGGTCATGGAGCAGTGACCAAGTAGTAGAGGACCTCGAAGGAGAAAGCTTGACCCCTCAAGGTCACAGTGCGAACTCCACTATGTGGGAGGGGGCAGTAGCAGCATCTGTGTAGTCACAGCCCACCCTGGGCTAGGGCTGACACCAAGAGAAGAAATCAAACCCAAATGTGTCCATGCTTCCAGGTGTCTGGCAGGCCACCCACAGGACTGTGTCTACCCATCCTGTTGAGGAAGGGTGAATGGGCCAAGGAGCAAGTCTGAGATCATAGGGCAAGCAAGCGTCCAAGGTGGGACTAAAACCCCAGCCTCCAACTTCAAGATCTAGGGCATCACATCAAGAGATTTCCAATATTATTCTCTTCTTTTTTGACAGTAGAACTTTTTTCTCAAAGGTACTCTTCATGGAGACATACAATTCAGAACAGGTAAGGGCAGGGCTGCACTCAGCAGGAGGTCATGAACCTGAACGGGCCTACTCTCACACTGCCCCCAAGGGTGCACCCCAAGTTCTCCACAGTACATCTTCACCAGGATGTAAAGACACCTGTTCCCAGCAGCTCTCACCAAGGGTGCAGGGAGCAAACTCCTAAGACAGTGTCTCCCTGGGTCCTATACTCACCCATGTGGGATAAGAGGAGAAGATGGGATTCAGAGATGCTTTTTCCTTACCCAGAGGCCTACAGGGAGACCCAGGGCCTCCTGTGCCTGCCCTGGACAAGGTCTGGCTCATGGAGAAGCCCCAGGGCCCTGGCTCACTGGTGAAGCTCAGGGCTGAGACCTGTGGGAAAAGCCAGGCTTCCTCAGTGCCACAAGGCTAGAGCCTCAATACCAAGGGCAAAGCTGGGCAGGGCTCAGCCAGAGGTGGCCAAAGCCTCAGTCCATGGAGGCTCACTGTTACCCTCCTGCACAGGTGACGCTGACCTGGCTACAAGGGGAGGCAGCCAGAAGCCCAAGGTTTTCAGGAACCAGCTCTGTGGTAGCATTTGCCAATCATCCACTCCAATATCCACTCTCTGATGCTTTTTTCTAACTGAACGGTTGATTTGTGGTGAGGCATCTGCGTGCCTGAAATAAAAATTACTCTTCTCTAAGGAAAGTGCTCTTTCCTGCTTCCCTTGCAGCTAGATGCGGACAGTAACTAAGTTCTGTTTAACAAAACCTAATCTGAAGGGTTGTGTGCAGTTTTTAGGAGGAGCCCCCCAAGAGGAGCTGCAGGATTCTCGTTCTTCCCTTCTTTCTGATGATGGCACCCCAGCAGCCATTCTGGACCATGAGGCTTTATGTTAATTATGCAGAAGCTCCATACCAGCCCTCTGAACTCTTATCGCATGAGAAATGTAACTTCTGTCTTATTTAATCCACTGCTTCTTTTTAATTACTATAAGCAGCGAAATCAAGTTCTAGCAAACAGCAGCCCTGATGCTCCACCGAGGGATCTTCCTGGTGGGAACAGCACAGGAGACTGAGGCTGCTGCACAGACCACAGCCCTCCTTCTGCTGAGTCTCCTGCTTCCTCTCAAGCCCACTACCCACGCCTCTTGAGACCCAGGGCTAGCGCCTCCCTGTCACCTTCTCTCTTCATCTGGAGTCAGGTCAAGAACTGTGCAGTTAGAAAGTACAGAGCTGCCGGGCGCAGTGGTGCATGCCTGTAACCCAAGCGATTTGGGAGACTGAGTCAGGAGGATCGTGAGTCTAAAGCCAGCCTCAGCAACTTAGCGAGACCCTGTCTCTAAATAAAATACAAAATAGGGCTGGGGATGTGGCCCAGTGGCCGAGTGTCCCTGAGTTCAATCCCTGGTTCCAAAAAAAAAAAAAAAGCACAGAGCTGGCGCACGAGACTCTGAGTTCCAAACCAGCTCTGCCACCCACTCACTCAGCAAATACTCACTGAACATCTACTCTGTGCCAGGCACTTTTCTAGGTGCTGCAGCTACATCAAAGAAAAGAATTCCTGCCCTCATGGAACCTGCAGTCTAGTGGAGGGTAGGGGGCAGGGGAAACAGGAAGAAGGGCATGTTCATCGGGTGACAGCTGCTAAGGAGAAAATAAAGCAGAGTGCGGAGACAGGGTGGGCGAAGGGAGGAGTTTCACACAAGTGGCCCTGGAAGGCCTTTGAGAAAGTGACCTTCAAGCGGAGGCAGAAGAGAGAGGAAGCGGTATGGACAGCTGGCTGTGTGGTCTACTGCAAGTCCAGGACTGTGCCTCAGTTTCCCCTTCTGGAGCAGGCGGTATGATAGAGCTATCCATGGCAACCTGGTGCCCGCCCAGCCAGGGTGCATGGGGGCTCCTGCGTCGCGCCTGAGCAGGCTGGCATGGGAATCAGGCTGGACGGAGACTGAGGGACCTCGTGTCTCAGATCAAGCGCTATGCGTTTCATCCAGGTGGCTGTGACCTCACGCAGAGCCCATGTGCTGAAGAATCACAAAGTGCCCTCTCTTCAGGCCTTGCCTTGCATTTGTCCAGGTACCCCAAGCAGCTGGAAGGTTAGAGGTCAGACGTGGCTGGCCCAGGTCTCCAGGGACCTGGATCTGGGAGGGCCCCCTACACCCCAACCCAGGCCTAAATGCAAGCCACACTCAGCCACTCCTCAGAATTCTCCTCCCCTGGGCTGAGGCACACAGCCTTCCGGCCATGACAATTGGCGGACGGGGTGCCACCCCATGCCCTGGCCCTAGGGAAGTGCGAGGTGGCTGACCTGAGGGGAATAAGGCTACAAAGGAAAAGAGGGTGGTGGTGGTGGTAGTGGTGGTGTGTGTGTCAGGGACAGGGGTGGGGACAGAGGGAGGAGAGAAGGGACTGGTGGCCCAGAGGCCAACTCAAGCTGGGCAGTCTGCGCTGGCCACTGCTATGGTGGTACAGGGTGGGGTCAAGGCTGAGACGACATTAAGAGCTGGGATGTGGGAAATGAGGGCAGGGGCTGCTCCTCAGTCTGCAGGTGGCTCTGTGTTTGTGTGTTGATCATCCACTAGCATTTCCTGATCACCTACTTATTGCAGGTGTTGGGGGGATGCTGTGGGCACTACGGGCTCACGGGTCAATGGGAAAGAGACATACCCAGTCACAAAACATGGTGGCCAGTGGTGTGACATAGTACTTAAGGAGCTCTTAGGGAGCTTAGCTCTTGAGTAACTTGGTGGCCCCAAGCCTCAGTTTGCCCTGATGGTAGAGGGCTGGGGAGAGATTTAACAATCTAGGTTTGTCAGCATTTCTGAGTTTCTCCCAAGAGAGAATGCCCCTGAGAGGGGCTCTGTTTCTAATGGACAGCTGCACACACCTGTATACACTCACCTCCTGGCAAGCTTTCTGGGAGCCACTAGGAACTTTGGGCAAGTGACCGACTTCCCTGGCCTGGTCTGCCTCAACTGGAAAACGAGCAGCTTATAGCAGATGACTTCCAGAAGGCTCCCCAGCACTAGAACTCTGTGCCCTACGGCTGTCCAGACTATTTAGAAATGGCATGGAAATTACCCTTTGCCAACTGGCTTCCATTTTGAACAGCCAGCAGGCTGCCGTGGGGAGGAGTCTTGTGGGAAATCCTACTGCAAACATGAAGAGCCTCCTTGAAATAGATCTTTTATGTAGATTTTCTTGAAGGTTTTTCTTAAAAGAGAGTACCTTTGGCTTCTGTGGCCCCTGAGAGTCATGATCCCAGATCTGCTACTTCCTCTGATCTTCTAACAGCCCCACAAGTGGATGGGACACACGATAAAGAGACTTGTCCAAATTCACGGTGTTCCTGGGAACAGGACGTGACAGGAAGCCCCACTGGCTGAGCTCCCTGCCCTGCCTCATACCCCGTGGGCACAAATAGGAAACAAGCCCAGAGCTGAGGAAAGAGCTTCTGAGTCCAGGTCTGCAGAGTCCCCAGGCAACTCGGGCTCAGGCTGGTGGATGAGGGGCAGGGAGAGCCATGTCATCCTGTCCTCCACTTATATGGCAGCTTAGGTGGGGACTCCATGGATGTGCAGGAGCAACCTCTTTCCTAAGGGGTAGAGGGCATCTGCACCCGCTTCCTAAGAAGTCCATGAGCTGTAGAGAGGTTTCCCCACACCTCCCTTTGGAGTTGAGGGTTTTGAGCTAAGCACCAAACTGTCCTTACAGCAGCCACCTGTCACAGCCCCGATTCCAAGCCCAGAGCCCTGATGCCGAGTAGCTGCTCCTGCCAGCTCTGGCTATAGAGAGGAAGCCCACCAGCCAGCCCCCACTGCCCAGGACTCAAGCTGGCCTGGGACACCCCTTCCAAGAGCTGAAGCCATGGCTGAAACCTGGAGTGAGTGCAGATGAACTTGGCGCTGGACCCCACCCTTGAGGGTCTCACCACACAGAGGACCAAGGGACACAATGTGGTTCCATTTGGAAACCAAAGAAGCCTCTGAGCTCAAAGGGCACCTCCGGCCCTCCCTGCCCAGGCCAACTCTAACCCCACAGGGCCCCTTCCTCCTTCCCACTCAGCTTCCTAAGGACACAAGCATCAGAATCAGTCAGTCCCTCCCTGGCTTCAAACTGGAATCCTGAGACAAAGGCAGGGAGGGACAGCCTGCGGGGTGCTCCCCACACCCTTCTGGGCCCCAGGGTGAACCTGGGGATCCTTCCTGGGATGCCTAGCTGCTGGCCTCACCCTATAGGTCTAGCCACACTGCCACCTGGTGCCTGCGTCCTTCAGATGCTCTGGCCTCAGGCCTGGCTCAGTAAAGTCCACTCCCCACCCAGGTCCTGCTCACTCCTGCCTCAAGTGACTCCTCTCCCAGTCAGTGCACCCCACCCCCCACCTCATCCCATGGAATCTTCTCAGCAGCTCTGAGAGTTCACTTCTCCCCAAAGCCTTCCTGAAGTTCACTGACCCCACCTCAAGATCTTCCCATCATGGTCACCCTAACCTGCATCTCCCCCACATTCTGCCAATTCATTTTCCCTCACTCAGCCTGGGAAGTCGTCTCCCACCTCAGGCTAGCCCTGTTTATATTAAAATCCTTATATGAAAACTTTCCCTCCTTACTGGGAATGGTGGCGCTTGTGGAGGCAGGAGGATCCAAAGTTCAAAGCCAGCCTCAGCAACTTAGCAAAGCCCTAAGCAACTCAGTGAGGCCCCTGTCTCTAAATAAAATATAAAAAGACTGGGGGTGTGGCTCAGTGGTTAAGCACCCCTGAGTTCAATCCCAGGTACCCCCCAACTCCCCAAAAAAGAAAAAAGAAAACCTTCCCTCCTTCCCTAGCAGTCCCCAGAGCAAATCTCATCCCTCTTTCCCAGGTGCCTCCCTCTCCCCCACTGGGCTTCTATTTCCATCACTATGTTCAGACTGACACCCACAATCAGCAGAATCCTGATGCTTGGGGTGCCTCAAACTGATCAGTAATCAATAACCATGCTTTATTAATCATCACCGCTATTGCTGCCATGAGCTGGGCACAGTGCCAAACCTGTCCACGTTGTCACCATCAGGACAAATGCAAGGCAGGTCTGCAACCACTTTACAAGAGGAAACAGAGGTTTAAGGAGGTTCACTCTCCACAACTGCACAGGTCACCTGACCCTAAGTCTGAGTGTCTCTACCACACCACACTCCCTTTCTGGTGCCCAGAACTTACCTATCCACTGCCTATCAAAGTGATGGTGTTCAATCAACCCGTTCTTTCAGCAGCTCAGGGAACACGGAAGCCCAGAAATCTAATAATGGTGAAACAAGATCCCTTCTGTTTTTATTCTGTCTCACAGGTAAGAAAACTAAGGTTTGGAGGTCTGACCTGCCATGCCGTCAGTCAAGAGGATATCAAAGCAAAGGCCCTGGGATTACCTGGGAGGCCTCACGATGCACTGCGTGGGGACAAACCCTTAGTTAGGAGACTCAGTGCTGTAAACCGGCTGTTTTGCATCCAATCACAGAATTCCAGCAGTTCGGGGCTTAGGCCAGTCCATGGGAAAGCAGCCTGATGGAGCTGCCTCCCCAGCTCTCTGGGGTGCAAATCAACAGCGGTGCTGCTGCTGCTTCGGCCGCCCCCCTGCCATTATGCACTTCTCATACTGTAAAAATGGCATTTTGGGGACTGAGCACCCAGGGCTGGGAAAAGCCAAGAGCACTTAAGATAAATATGGCACTGTTTGGAGTTGGGGGCCGTGGGGGGAGTGGGTCGTGGGCATTTTTGTTTGTACTTATCAAGCTCCTATGATGGCCCATCCTTGTCCTGGACTTGAGAAGGGTTTTGTGGCAGAGATATGGGTTCTGAGCACTACCCAGATGCCAGGAAAACAGGCCCACGGGCTTGGGGCTTTCACCACTGGTGGCTCTGGAGCACTCCCTCTAAGACAGAACAGTAGGGGTCTTTCCTCACAGCCCCCACCCTCTTCTTCACAAAAGGGTAGCTCCGCCTCTTTAAGCTCAAAAGCACCAGGAACTCAGCCATCAGGCTTTAAGGTGGAGCTAAGAGCCTCCCTCCTCCCCAAAGGGTTGCCGGTGATTACCTCAAGAACAGGGTTGAGGGGAACCAACACACCCCAGCAACTTCTCAACGCTGAGGGTTGTGCAAATCTGCAGAGCCAGCTGTCCCCAAAACCGTTCCCACAATTCCTCACAATGCACCCCCTCCTCCAGGGCCATACCCCCTACACCATCGGGAGTGACCTTTCATTTCAGACCAGTCTAGAGAGTTGGGGACCACCCAACCACCAGAGGCCTAAGCCTCCTTGACAAGAACGCCAGCCCTCCTGCACCACCAAGGTTTGCTGAGATGCTGAGGAGACACTGTCCTGCCATCTCATCATCCCTCCACAGATTCTAGTCCCAAACCACCAGCACCAGCAGCAGCAGAGTCCCCTTCCTTGTATGGACTATCACCAAAGTATTCCTGGCCCTAGGGTGGGAGCTTGCTTTCCACTCTTTCTCCCTGCAAACACGTGCTCAGCTGGGCAATGGAAAACATGAAATGTGCCTTGGGACACCTGCTATGGTTGGGTTTGCAGCCATTGCCTGTCTCTCCGAAAGAAAGTAACACTTCGCTTTTAGAAGTAACTGAGTAGGGGTGTCTCTGAATTGCAATTCTCTCTTTCATGAGAGTCAGTACAGCTTCTACGGTGAATGTAAGATGCAGCCCAATCCTCTTTCATGAGAGAAAATTCCTGATTGCACAAAGGGGCAAGAGGGAGTCCCACCATTCTGGCTATGCACTGAGAAGGGATCTGTTCCTTTGGCGACAGGGAGGCAGGGTCCCCATTCAGGCGGGGATTCTGCGACTATGGAAGATCCATTTACTCCACCAGCTCCAACACGGGCTTAGGTGGGTCGAGCCTGCACACCTGAAAAAATCCGTGAACCAGTAAGCCATCGCCTGCGTGGACCCATACTGGACGCTTATCACCCGCTTTAGGACTTCCTCGTGAATCCCTAGCATGCCGCTTTGCCTAGAATCAACGACTGCACAATTCTGTCCTTCACCCGCTCCAACACGAAAAGAAAGCATAATCGGACCTTAAGGGTCCCGCGGTAGCGTGGAGCCTGGCGGTAACCTAAGTTTTCCTTCTCTTCCCCGCAAACCCATTCAGCGCCGGGCGCCCGTTTTGCCACCGCACGCTCCAACGCCCGCTCCAGGAGAGATTGAGCTAATCTACTTTCGGGGCCCGGTACCTGCGGTGTTCTGGGTTTGGAGGGGGCGTGGATGGTGCAAGGTCAGGGCTCTGCGTGTGGCCCAGGCGCACAGCGGCTGCTCGGGGTAGGACCACGCGGCATAGCAGCCGGGTACGGGTCCCAGCGAAGCCTGGGCTGGCTACTCACCACCGCCGGAGAGCGAAGGAGGCGGCAGGAGAAGCAGCAGGAGCAGAGCCGAGAGCGCCCGCGCGGAGCGCATCGTGTCCTCGCCTCCGGGCCCGAAGCAGGTGGCTGCGGGGTTGGCGCAGGGTCGGTGCGTCTGGGCGGCTGGAACGTGGGCGCCGCTCCGGGAGGCCTGGCGGTGGCTCCCGAGGCCTGGCGGTGGCCCCGGGCTCTGGAGTCGTGCTCGGGCGGCCCCTCCTCCCTGCCGCAGAGCCGGGTTGGGGCGCAGAGCCAGCGGTGGAGGAGCGGCGGCGGCTGCGTCCGGGCGGTGTCTGCACGTTTGCTGCCCCGCCAGCGACTGCGGCGACTCCCGCCCTGTCCCGTCCGCACCGGCCTCTGCCCCCTCCCCCAGGAGCGCGCCTGCAAGCCGCAGCCGGGCCAGGCGGGGCGGTGGCTGGGCGGGCGCTGGGCCGCGAACAATGAGCAGAGGAGGAAACTCCGCCCTGGAGCGCGGCGGGAGGGGGAGCGCGGGCTGCCCGCCCCGCGCCAGAGGGTGCGTGTGTGTGCGTGTGCGCGAGTGTGTGTGCGTGGGGTTGGGGGGTGGTGTGGGCGGGCGGCTCCGGCCCGGCAGCCTGCCCGGGCGCGCAGGTATCCCATGCAGAGTTTTTGGAGGGATTGCGCGGGATCCCCCACACCTCCCGGATCCCAGCAAAGCTTGAGCGAGGCAGACCCTAGTCCTGTGTGTTCGCTAAGGACCGACCCTTCGAGGCCTCGCGTGCTGCAGCGCATTCTGCAGCTACGCTCAAGAAGCGCGTCTCCCACCAGGCAGGTGGAATTCACCTGCAGGCGGGCCTTGATCTCGCACGACTTTGAGCAGATGTGTGGTGCAGGATGTGCACCCGGCAATCTGGACCAATTTATTGCCTAATCTCTCCAAGCCTATGTTCCTCCCCGTGAACTGAAGGTGGTGGTTTTTTAAAAGGCAAAATTTTCAGGGACTAATATGTGCCGATCTGTGTTCTAAGTGCTTTACATACGTTAATTCACTTACTCTCACGACAGCCCTATTTTAAGCTTCAATTTGGAGACGACAGGGGGGAAAAAAAAGGCTAAGAAACTTGTTCCGGATCACCTAACTGGTTAAGTGGCAGACCCGCTTCTGGGAGTAGTTGGGGGAAATGCTTTGTACGGTACGGTGTAATAATTGCTAGATACAAATTGTTATTCTTGCTATATAAAAAAGCAATAATAGAGACTTAGGGCTTTGAGTCGAACCAAACTTGGCCTCAAAGCCTAACTTATTCTCTTCATCCGAAAAATAGGGATAATAACGCCTACCTCCAAGAGACTTAAATATGATAATATGGGAAAAGCAGCCTGGGGCCGGGAAGACAGCAAATCTCAATACAAGAAGCAGCTCGTGCTCAATGTGAGGACGAGAGAAATTTGCCAACTCGGGGTACAGAGTGGGAGTTGGTTAATTTTATAAAGGCGAGTTTACCCGGTGAAAGAACAAAGAAGCCATCCGCTTCCCCACCGCCACCCCACCCCACCCAGCTGCATTATTATTATTTTTTTTTTAATGCTGCTTTTGGGGATGCAGACCCTGGAACCCGCTGCAAAGGAGGCACTGCAGTGTCGCCCGGATGCGAAGCTGCAGGGGGAGGAGGGATTAACGCTGGAATCGGGGAAGGCGTAAATTTGTCTCACGTGACTCCTCGGTTGCTAATCCGGAGTCTTTCTGCCAGATGGGGCTGAGTTGGGGGATTTTTCCCCATCCCAGACCCAGGTGCGCCCTAAGGACTGTGAGCCACTCAAATCGATAGCCTGCGCAACCGCTGCTCGCAGGGCCGCGGCCGTGGATCCGCGAAGGAAGCGCGGGAGCTCTGGCTGGGGTTCCGCGGCAATCCAACTCAAGCTTGGAAAGGGCTGACCGGCTGTTTTCATCAGGAAGTTTCTGCAGGATCGTTCTGGCCCCATTTTCCATGCCACAAATGGGAAAGACAAAGGGTGTTCCCTCTGAATACCCTGGTGTGTGTGTGTGTGTGTGTGTGTGTGTGTGTGTGTGTGAGAGAGAGAGAGAGAGAGAGAGAGAGAGACTATCTGACATCCGTGCCAACGAAAGGCTTGCTTCTCTTCTGAAACCAAGCAATACTTTTTTAAAACTAGGATTTTAAAAAAAATTTTTTTTAATTTAAATCGTATGCTCTCTGACTTAAGCAATGTTTTTGCACTTGGTGAATCAACTCTAAAAACTCAAAAACAATCACATTAACTTTGCAAAACTTGGGGCATTTAAAATCCACACCATTTAGGGTTAGTCTCATTACCAGAGGAGCAGATATCTGGATTCAGTAAAATGAGCTACTCTCGGTATCTGAAGTCAGTGAAGTGGAAATTGTGCTGGACAGTCCCCAATATCCTAAAGGCCTCCCAACTTCTGTACAACAGAGCTTTGGGAAGGAGGCAGTCTGGTTTTAGAGTTCACCTGTGGTCAGTGAGCAGATTTGTCCCCAGGTAACTGACTTGTACCTATGGCCCATTTAACAGCACCCTGGCCCAGAACGTGAGTTTGTAGTTGAAATACAAAGTCCTTTATAGATGCTATTCCACAATCCTGGGGTTGTTGCATTTTTGTATACATGTGTTAACCTCCCTAGTAGACGTCATACTTCTTACATGGGGTCTTTCCTGGTCATCTTTTACTTCCTCAGACCACTCAGAAGAGCACATCATATGTAAGATACAGATACTGAATGCCAGCTGGGGGATATGACACAGGGACCTATGGCACGAGGCTTTCAATAGTCTTCCACCATCTCTGGCATGCAACGTTAGAAGTCATGACTTTTGACTGCAAGTGCAATTTGGTGATGTTGCTGACCGCATCCCCAAGTGCAGGCCCCTGGTAAGACCTCTAAATCCTCATCCTGAATAACTTTGATCCCCAGTCACAACAACCAGAGTGAGACAGAGCCTCCCTCCCCCATCCACATCCCTAATAAAAGTTAAATGCATGATATTCTGTAACTCCATCCATAGAATATCATGCTAATTAAATAAGTCAAACCCAAAACCAAAGGCCAAATGTTTTCTCTGATATGCTGAAGCTAATTCACAATGGGGGTTGGGGTGAGGGAAGAATAGAGTTACTTTATACTAGGTAGAGTGGAGTGAAAGGAGGGGAAGGAGTATGGGGGAAGGAATGATAGTAAAGTGAAACAGATGTTAATACCTTATGTACGTGTATGACTGCATGATCAATGTGATCCTGTAATATGTATAATTAGAAAAATGAGAGATTACTCTATGATCTATCAAAATATATAAATGCATTCTACTGTCAAGTACAACTAATTAGAACAAATAAAAAAAATTTTTAAAAGTAAAATGCACACACTTAGCCATCCAGAGGACACTGCACCGACTCCTAACTCAAAAGAAGTCAGGGATGCTTTTGTTTTTGTCGTAGTGGGGATTGAACCCAGGGCTTCATATACTATGAAGCAAGTATTCTACCATTGAGCGACATCCCCAGCCCTGGGGGATGCTCTTACTGGGCTTTCTAACCTTGGCATATGAATTCTCTGAGGGCCAGAGCAGTGTTTTGTTCATCTTGGAATCTAGTGCCCAGCAGGGTGGTCACTGACCCCAAGAAGGTGCTTAGTACACAAAAACTGAAGAGATGAAGAAATATTTGGATTTTATCAGCAAGATTGGGGTTTATCTAACTGCTGAGTTACATGATTCTGTGAAGAGCAACTGGAATTTGAGTTAGGCACTTGTCCCAATTTATGCCCTTATGTCATAATATTCAGCCACATCTACTGTCATAGAGTGTGCCAAGTCTGAGCATCACACTGAGAACACAAACACAGGCAGCACAGCCTTCACCTCTAGGGAGAAGCAACACAGACATGGCTAGCTTTTGTTAGGGGCTGTGATCAATGGTGTGGGCAGCAGAGAACAAGACCACCCAGCTTTGCTGGGGAGATCGGCAAAGGCTCCTGGAGGAGGGATGTGGATCTTTGAGGAAGATTAGGACTTCACGTAGGGAAGAGTGAATGGCAAGTGGAGCCATAGGTAAAAGTGAAGAAAAGAGTGGAGATCTGCAGGGATTTTTCCCTAAGCAGAGCACAGAGTTTGTGGGATAAATGGGAAATGAGATTGGAGAGGTGGTGGAGGCAGGATCTTGAAGGCAAGAATCCCTGAAGGGTTGTAAAATGGGAAGGGAAGGGCAAAGCCAACTTTCCACGTAAGCAAGGCCGTTCTAGCTGCAGTGGACTTCGGGATGAGTGGGCATGAGTGAAATGGAGGTGAGCAAGGGCAGTTGTCCCTGAAGGCCTTGAACTTGGACAGTGGCAGCAGGAGAGGAGAGAAGGGCTGATGTGAGAGGTAGTTGGAGGGCAGAGGGATGTGCCGTGGTGTGCGCAGTGTCCCTGGTATATTGAGGTGTAGAGGCTCATCTGAGTCCTGTGCTTGGGTGTGAGAGTGAGTGGCATTAACTGAGATGGAGATGAGGAAGAAAAACAGATTTGGGAGGAGAAAATGGTAAGTTCAATTTCAAACGTGTTGACACTGAGGTCCCACAGCACACTCCGGGGCCACATCTGGACAGTAACAGGAGCAAAAGAGAGGTACACGGAGGTGGAGTCATAGGGTTGAGACAAAAGAAGCCTGAGCCTGGCTCAGCCTTCCCGGTACACTCCAGCCCACTGCCTAGGTGCTCTGAGGCCAGGACCGTCTTCCCATTCCTGTGCTCGTGCAGAGGATGAAAAAGCATGCACGCAGCAGAACCCGCACCCAGGTGGTGCTGGGGAGCCTCACCTGTACACTTCCTTCACAGGATGGAATTCTCATAAATCCAGAAAGGGAAATGTGTTACCATTATCTGGTTTTACAGACGAGGAAGGGGAAACCTTATTTCGCTGGCATCCACCTGAAGGTGGATGTGGATTTGTCCTGCGCTTCCTCCCTGGATGTTGATGTGGGGATGCAGCATCTCCTGGACCAGCTCTGAGCACCCCGAGGACAGAACTGTCTCCCGCTGCCCTTTGAACCTTGGACAGTGCCTGGTGCTTGCCCCTGCACCTCTCTTCTCTCCTGCCTCCCGATCACCTGTCAGTGTGCTGGCCTCAGAATCAGAAGTGACCATGTCCCTCACCTGCTCAGACTCCTCAGCTTTCCTGTTGCCCAGATTCCCTAATGTGGTGCTCAAGACCTTCCAGGTTCTAACCCAACTCACCTTTCCCTCTTCCCTCCCGCCTCCTGGCAGATGGCCTTTGAGATTCAACTTGGATCTTTGAGATTCACCCTTAAGTCTTGGCTGATGTCATGCCTCGTGACTGGAGCATTTGAAGACTCAGTTATTGTATAGCCGGTTCTGAGCTGGCTTCTGCCCCTCAGGCCACAGATAACCTTTTCTTACCCTGGGTGACCCTTGCCTGTATCCGTGACTTAAGCCACTGTCTAACATCAGGTGTGTTGTTACAGATTTCCAGTTCTTTCTTAGAAGGCAAGAACAAACTTTATTTATTTATTTATTTGGTACTAGGGATTGAACCCAGAGGCTCTTTACCACTGAGCTACATCCCCAGTCCTTTTCATTGTTTTATTTTAAAACAGGGTTTACTAAATTGCTTAAGGCCTCACTAAGTTACTGAGGCTAGCCTCGAACTTCTGATCCTTCTGCCTCGGCCTCCCAAGTCACTGGGATTACAGGCATGCACCACTGCACCTTGTAGAATCTTCTTTTATTTCATGTCCACTTAATACTTAGCACAGCATCTGGCCCATAAGTTCTCCATAGTTAAACACTTGTGATGGTCCATTTTCCATTGCTATATCTGAGTCCCTGAGGCCAGGTAATTTATAAAGGATACAGGTTTATCTAGCTCCCAGTGCTAGAGGCTGGAAAGGGTTAAGAGCAAAGGTGCTGGTATCTTTTTGGCTTCTGGCAGAGGGCACACATGGCAATACGGAGCAAGCATGCTAGAGAGAGCTCAACTTTACAACAAAGCCACTTCCGAGAGAACCCATTCATCCATGTGTGACAGCAGAGCCCTCGTGACTGATCACTGCTCAGCGGTCTCACCTCTCCACAATGGGGAGATGCTGCATTGGAGATTAAGTCTCCAGCACATGAAATTTGGGGAAACATTTTAGCCACGACATGCACAAGACCCAGGGTTTGGTCCCCAGTCCTACAAAACTAAATAAATAAATAATTTTGTTTCTATTCTTTGCTCAGCTACCCACTTGCTTATGGCATCAGGAAACTCTTTAAGTGTTCATTCCTTACTAATCACATTGTGAATAATAGCTGGAGTTTATTGATCCTCACCATGGGTGCCAGCTCCAAGCCAGATGAAAACCCAGCCCTGTTTAATCTTCACAAAAGTTCCATGAAGTAGGTGCCATCATTAATCCTGATTTACTGATAGGGTATTGAGGCTCTCGTGGGAAAGTGCCTAAGATCACACAGCTAGTTAGCAGAGGAGTCAGGATTCACCCCCTCCAGCCTGACTCCTAAGCCACTCACATTCAAAGAGTGAATGAATGTGCTGTAACTGCCAGCTGATATTCATTGGGCCACTATTGGGCTACTGTATCTCATAAACAATTAAAAGATGAAATACCTGCCCCAAGGAGCAGACAATATACCATGCAGATGAAGTCAACCATGAGTGCTTTCTGGATGAAAGGAAGTGATTGGTTGCCCCTGACACTTGTACGCTCGTCACACCGACACTACCCTGTATCCCCAACAGAAACCATCCAACCCAAATAAAAGTGGACACCGCTCAGCCTCACAGTTTGCAGTTACTGAACCTGCTTTGTACAGTACACATGAGACCATGCCCTGCAACCAAGTTAAAAAGCTCAAGAACTTGACATTGAATCACAGGACCTTTTGCAAATCTAGGCTATTTCCTCCACCTATAAAAATCAGAATTGCCACAGCACCCTGGTGTCTTCACACTGTCGTTCCCCACCTCTCCGTTTTGCCTTCCCAGGGGTCCTGGAAACTGCCTTAATTGGTTGGTAATTGTTATGGATTTTTATTCACCTTCCTGGTAGTTTGATTCATAATGCTCAGATTTATGTAGCCCCATTATTACCTCTGTCTTAGGGTACACTTTCCCTTGGTGGAGCTTTAGGAACATGGGGAAAGTCGGCAGCTCAGGTGTTCTTCCCATCGCCAGATGGGAAGTATCTCTAGAGCAGCACTGTCAGGAGCCCCGGGAGACAGCGCTGCAGACCCTCAAAGGTAAACACACTGGCCCAGATATGGACAAACGAAAGCAATGGATGAGGTTTGGGTTTAGCAGGGGAGGTTCCCATGACTTCATTAACCTCTGGAGCATTGTTCTTCCCCATGTCACCAGGGCATTTTGATAACAATTGCACTCTGGAGGCACCCAGCTGGCGTGGTGGGAGCTGCCTGTCTTCATCAGGAAGCCTTTAGCAGTGTGGGGGTGGGATGGGATGGGGTGAGGAAAAAAAAGGAAACTCCCTGATTTTTGCAAAGATCAAGTAGGAATTACAGAATTCTTAAATTGGAAAGAATCTCAGGAGTTTGAATGAAATCACAGACTTGGGCTTGGTGCTGGAGCTCAGTGGTAGAGAGCTTACCTAGCATATGCAAGACCCTGGATTGGATCCAAAGAAAGAAAGAAAAATCACAGACTTAGAGAACCCTAGAGTTTAAGGGGTCTCCCATGATAGCCCCTTCTCTTCCTTCATAGAATGACTGGAGCATGCATTTCTAGATCTAGCTCTCTGCATGTGCAGAACTCTCCTCCCCTGCTGCGCTCAGAGCTCCGTGAGGTCACTGGCCTTGTCTGTGTTCATGCCCACGTCCCAGGACCTACCACAGTGCCTGGCTTCAGTGTGTGCTCAGGAAATACTGGCTGGAGAAATGAAACAATCTCCAGAGATAATTTAAGAAGCAAAAAAAGGGCTGAGGGTATAGCTCAGTTGGTAGAGTGCTTGCCTTGCAAGCACAAGGCCCTGGATTCAAACCCCAGCACTGCAAAAAGAAAAGAAAAAGAAAAAAGGTTCTACTCTGCTCCACATCTACCTGCTTATGATAGCAGAGGCTCTTTATTTTTTATTTTTTAG
>JAJEJO010001866.1:42874-77581 GCA_020662805.1 Glaucomys volans
ATGATAGCAGAGGCTCTTTATTTTTTATTTTTTAGTTTTTTGGAACTGGGGATTGAACTCAGGGTCACTCGGCCACTGAGCCACATCCCCAGCCCTATTTTGTATTTTATTTAGAGACAGGGTCTCACTGAGTTGCTTAGGGCCTCGCTAAGTTGCTGAGGCTGGCTTTGAACTCAGGATCCTCCTGCCTCAGCCTTCCAAGTCGCTGGGATTACAGGCATGCGCCACGGCGCCCAGCTTGCGCCACCATGCCCAGCTAGTAGAGGCTCTTTAAATGTTAGTTTCCTGTCTGTGACAGCGGGTGGAAAGAATATTCGTCCTAACTCCTCTTGAAACCCAAGACCAAACTCTGCAGGTAAAACTATTGCAGAGTTCGAAAACCCCTACTGTCTTTGCAGCTCTAGATTTGTTCATATCACTGTCCTTGGGTCATTGCAGTCTGTCGTGGACGTCACGCAGGTGGCTTTCTAACACCGACCAGGGCAAAGCATTTCAGCTCCAGGGATGAACGCTGCATCTTCCATCCCAGAGCATGTCAAGAATGTGGTTCTTCCAAGCTTCAACCCACAGAGGGAGGGGGATTTATAAGCATCTCCTCCATGCTATTTGTTGTGAGCCTAGTACCCACGACACCTTGGACACAGAGAGGGTGAAGGGCAGAGGAGGGTGGAAGGACTGAGATCCAGAGTCTGTTCCTCTTCCCTGAGGTGGGACAGCACCTAGGTGGTTGGGAAGGAGGTGGTCTCCATCCCTTTCACAGGGAGCATCAGGCTGGTGAATTTCAACAGCTTTCACCTGTTGGGAAGGATCTAAGTTCTGTCCAAGGAGTTCTTACACCAGGTTCTTCTGTCCAGGCTGCAAACTTACAGGGTAAAATAGTCCAGACTCTTTAGAAGAACACTGAGTCCCATGGCACTTAAGATGTCTCCTTGCACCCCCAGACCCCCCATCACCTGGTGACAGAGGGGCCTTGGCTTTTCCAACAGCCACTGACTGCTACTGGATCAAGACCGTCCTATCTGTGCTGCAGTTGAACCTGCGGCCGGCCTGCTGCTTTTTACCCAGAAATGAGGCTCCAGGCTTCCTCCCTCTCCCAGCGCCCTGGACCTTTCCAGCCCCCAGGTGCCCACCATGTGGGCCACCCCCAAGCTCAGCTTCCACAATGGCCTATCAGCATCTTCCTTCCTTCCTTCCTTTCTCCTCCTCCCTGCCCCCTCTCTGTCTCTCTCTTCTTGCTGAATTCCTGGGCTCCTCCACCTCAGCCTCCAGAGTGCGAAAACTGCAGGTGTGCACTACTGCACGGGCTTCCTCTTTCTTTTCTTGCTCCTCTTTTTTTCTTTTTTTTTTGGAACTGGAAATTGAACCCAGGGGTGCTTGGCCACTGAGCCACATCCCCAGCCCCTTTTTTAAATTTAGAGGTTGGGTCTCACTGAGTTGCCCAGTCTTGCCTCCCCAGGAGCTGGGATTGCAGGTGTCCACCACTGTACCTGGTTCTTCTTCTCTTCTTTTTTTTTTTTTTTGCGGTGCTGGGGATTGAACCCAGGGCCTTGTGCTTGGAAGGCAAGCACTCTACCAACTGAGCTATATCCCCAGCCTCCTTTTTTTTCTCTTTTGAAATCAAAAGTCCACCCAAGGCAGTGAGGTGTCACTGGACACCATAACCCACTGAGTGCATGGGATAGACCGAAGTCAAGGTGACAGCCTTCTTAGCAGTGATGGAAGAAGAGCGTGCCCAAGGGCTGCAGCTGTGGCTCAGTGACAGAGTGCTCACTTAGCACCTGTGAGGTACTGGTGTGATCCTCAGCACCACATAAAAATAAATAAAATAAAGGTATTGTGTCCACGTAAAACTAAAAAATAAAATAAAATTTAAAAAAAGAAGAGTATACCCAAACTTTTGCCAGAACAATTCCCTGTTTCTTTTTCTTTTCTTCTTTTGCTTTCCTTTTCTACTGTACTAAGGCTTGAACCCAGGACTTGATCATGGGAGGCAAGCACTCTGCCACTGAGCTACATCCCCAGCCCATCAAGGCATTCCTGGGGCTACAGAAAATTAGCCAGCCTGGAATTTTCTGTGTGATTTCTAGTCTTGGACTCAGACCTTGCAGATGTTTTCTTTTTCATGCATCAGGTGATCATCTATGGTCAAATAATCACGGAGATTGTTTGCTGAACACTTACTTTGTGCTGGGTCCTCACTGAGGTTGAACTGCAAGTATTATCTGATTTAATTTTCATAGCAAACCTATGAAGAAGCAACTATTGTCTTCCCAACATATAGATAAGGCTGAATCCTAACAGGTTAAATAATGTGCCCAAAGTCACCCGGTAGAGGCGGAGTTGGCCTTCAAAAGCCACAGCACACTCCAAAGCACTCTGCCATAGCCACTTGAAAAACCGTGCTCTTCAAGTGGAAGCCCTTTCTCCCTGGGAACCCTCTGTGTTCTATAAGACTGGCTTAAAATTGTGAAGCCAGTGGTCTGCTTTGTCGCTCTGTGGCACTGTGTTCATATCACCCGAGTTCCTGTCGAGCTCTGATAAATGGTGGCACCCACTGTCCTCCTGCCCCTTCTCCTGAGGTAGAGGATGCTGCTGCTTCCTGTCCATGGTTGGCTCCCCTGCTCCCAGAAGCAGCTCCACAAAAGTTTGCTGATTGAAATCACGGTGAGCGGGACGGGGTGGCGCACGCCTGTAATCCTAGCACTTGGGAGGCTGAGGCAGGAGGATCCTGAGTTCAAAGCCAGCCTCAGCAACTTAGCGAGGCCCTAAGCAACTCAGTGAGACCCTGTCTCTAAATAAATACAAAATAGGACCGGGGATGTGGCTCAGTGGCTGAGTGACCCTGAGTTCAATCCCTGTACCAAAAAAAAAAAAAAAGAAATCACGGTGAACACTAAGGTGCTGGATTCTGCCACAAGCAGATCTGGGGACCAGGATGAGCTTCACACTTAGTTGGGATCCTGGAGGACAGAATGAATGAAAGGCACAACATCAGACATTTGTAGAGGTTTAAGATCTAATGGGGAAGTTACATGTGCACAACTTGAAAGATGAAACCTAAGCTTTATGAAATGACATAATTGTAAGGGCAAAAATACACACATCTAGATATGGACTAGGGAGGTAGATCAACTTCAAACAAGTTTTGAAATAGATAGTAAGTCACATGAGTCAAAAAGTACAAATGAGCCAGGTGTGATGGTGTATACCTGTAATCCCAGCAATGAGGGAGACCGAGGCAGGAGAATTGGAAGTTCCAGGCTAGCCTCAGCAACTTAGTGAGACCCTATCTCAAAATAAAAAATAAAAAGGGCTGGGGATGTAGCTCAGTGGCAGAGCACCACTAGGTTCAAAACCCCTGCAAAAATTGCAATATAATGACTACTCTCCTCCCATCCCTTAGCCACTCTTTCCCCACCCCACAGACAACCAATGTTCTTAGTGTTTTTTGGATTCCTCCAAAGATACTCCATGTGCAAAAAAAAAAAAAGTGTATATGTGAAACATATTTTAGCCATAATATATATACAAACTATTTTATTTGTTTATGTGTATGTGTTAACTTTGGATGAGGATATTCAATAATGTAACAGTCCATCAGCGGGTATGGGGGAAGGAATGATAGTAGAGTGAAACTGACATTATTCCCTCATGTATGACTGCATGACCAATGTGATCCTGCTGTGTATTCAGAAAAATGAGAGATTACACTCTATTTAATATGAGCTATCAGAATGTATAAATGCGTTCTACTGTCATGTACAACTAATTGGAACAAATAAAATTTAAAAATTAATAAAATTAAAAATAAAATAAATTTAAAAATATAGTCTGTCAATTAAAATCCAACACTTAATGAGCTTATTATTTGCATTTGATCTGTTAGGAATTGGACCCCCAAGATGAATACATCAGAAATCTGGAAGCTATCTGCAAGGCGTTCTGCTCAGGATGAGTCCAGACAGGTCCCTCTGGGTTTTAGCTGGGGACACCTGGGATAGGGGTGGAGGATAGGGAAGGAAGAGAGAGGAGGGAGTAGAAGTAAGTTTTTAAGAATTAACTGCTCTTCTCCATTTTGTGCCCCGGAAACAAATCAGAAAGTGAGTCATTGCCAAGCAGATCATACTTTCTCCATAAAAATAATGCTGTAGTTGGAGGTTGCATTCTGAAATAAGGGCTTGACATCAAAATATCCAGATGTGACTGGAGGTATTGTAAGGGCAAAGAACTATAAACCTTCATAATCACTTAAAATAATAAACATACGCTCCGAAGCTTTTAAAAAATGTACAGATCACACTGATTACACTGAAAAAAGCCCAAAGAACCATAAAATGAATATATGGCACATAAAAAAATGACGGCACTGCTGTCTCAAAAATTTTCCCTGATATATCACTTATGATAATCATTAATTAAAAGATTCATTAACAGTAATTCTCTCTGCCCTTCATAGATTTTAGAGAGGTTTTTTTTTTAATACAATAATTTGAAGATATTTTGAGATAATGATTTCAGAGGCTTTTTTTCTTTGTGCTGGGGATCAGAACTCAGAGCCTCCTTCGTGCATGCTAGGAGAGTGCTGTACCACTGAGCTACATCCCCGGGCCCTGGAGTCAATCCCAGCACCATAGAACAAGCAATCAAACAAGCACACTTATCCAAGAAAGTGTGAGGTCGAGGGTCGTAGCTCAGTGACAGAGCATTTGCCTACTAGGTGCGAGACCCGGGGTTCCAACCCCAGTACCAAGGAGACAAGACAGAACAGTGCCATGTGGAGACATGAGTCACTCAAGGGGAAGATGACCCTGAGGAAATGTCAGCACAGATTGGAGCACTAAGTTGACGAGCCAATGAATGCCAAAGATGGCTGGCCTCCACCAGCCAGGAGAGAAGCACAGAGCAGATTCTTCATGAGTCCCCAGAAAGCATCCACATTGCCCACAACCTGATTTCAGATTTCCAGCCTCCAGAACTGGGAAACCATTGGTTTCTGTTGTTTAAAGCCACCCAGAACCAGGACACACCTGTAATCCCAGCAATGTGAGAGGCTGAGGCAGGAGGATCATGAGTTCAAAGCCAGCCTCAGCAATTTAGCGAGGCCCTATGCAACTTAGTGAGACCCTGTCTCTAAATGAAACATAAAAAGGGCTGGGGATGTGGCTCAGTGGTTAAGTGCCCCTGGGTTAAAGAAAAAAAAAAGAAAAAAAAAAAAGCCACCCAGTTTGTGGTACTTTGTTATAGAAACTCTGGGAAACGAATACCAAGTCACTCAGCTATTGGGCTGGAATCAGGGTGGAGTCTGCCTCCAGAGCCCACTCTCAAATGCCACCCGAAATAGGAGAAGCACCTGGCTTCTCAAGGGAGGAAGGCATTGAGCTGGATCTAAGTGGTTATGTAGGAGCATTCCAGGGGCAGAGGGTGGGTGGAAGGGCATGTTAGCAGAAGGATCAGCATGTGTGAGGTGAATGTTAAGGAGTCAAGGAAGTCAGGGAGATGACAGCAGGTTTCTGTTGCAGGTGGAGGCGGGAAAATTTGGGCCCAAGAAAGAATTCCTTCTAAAGCAAGGACTCTACTTCTTCCCTTCGCCCTTTCCTACCTCCTAGGGGCAGGAGAGACAGAGGTCCATTCCTGACCACCTGCTCAGTGCCACCAGTCTCCTCTGCTTGCTTTTCTGCTCTCAGAGCCTCTGCTGTCCCCATTCCATGACTGAACCCTGCGGTTCTTAGGTCTCAGCCTAAAGGTCACCTCCTTGGAGAGGCCTCTGGGACACATTGGCTGGGTCTCACATGTTTCCTTGGACACAGTATCAGGCTCTGTTCTCATCATGGCATTTTACTGCCTGCAACTATCTGGTTATAATTTATACACTCTTTATTATCTGTTCCCCTCTCACTCCCATGTAAACTTAAGCTCTGTGCTGGCCAGAGATGGGGTCTGGCTTATCCTCAGAATTGAGGGTCAGGTTTGGGACTTAGGAATGGTTGAAGATGGATTGAATGAATTTTCCACCAGGAAAAGCAATTTTTAAAATAAAAAGGATAGCCCAGGAGGTTCTGTGGCTGAAGGGATTCATGAGGCCCCACCCATGGGCCTTCAGGCCTGAAGGCGTCTAGTCCAAAACACCCTGAGACTCTTGAATGTGGCTCTGTGCATAGGCTGGGGCCCTGCCAGTTTGCAAAATAGGCTACACTTGTCAGAGGGAGGCCTTCACCTGCTCAGGCAGCTCAGGCAGCAGATGCTTCTTCCTAAGGGACAAAAGAATCAGGCACATCACTGATGTCCTAGAACAGGCCCAGGTCAGAGCAGATTCAGTGCTGAGGCCAGACAGAATCCATTTCCGAGGCTGTCCTCTGGGCCAGCTCCCACAGAAAGGGGACTGGGTCACAGAGAAAAGAGGAACAAAGAGATGCCTCAGTGACATCTCTACTGGGGGTGAGCCAGTGAGTGGCCTTCGTGACCAGGCTGCAGTGGCAGGGTGTGGACAGCTAGTAGCCTTGCAGGTATCCCATCAACAGCACCCAGTGGGGCCATCATGCAGGGGCCTGGGGGGCCACCATGCACCTCTGGGTAGCCTGTGCCTGGTGTGGGTGTGGCCTGCCCAGGGCATGGTATCTGTTAGCACAGAGGTGTCAGCTGGGGCTGGAACCCCAGTGGAGGGCAGGAGGTTGGTGAGCAGCCTGGAGGACTGTGTTCTCTCCAGGGACGCTCACGAGTGTTGGGGGTGGGCCCTGCAGGGTGGGGCGGGACGCAGGGAAATACAGTCCAGGCTAGTCTTTGTGGTCCTTGGTGTCCCTGGACTGGGTTTGTCTGGGAACCTGGCATAGCGAAGGTTCCTTCTGCTATTAAATGATGCTTCCTGAATCTTGCTTGAGTATCAGGCACTTCCTAACCCTTGCTTGTGGGAGCACTTCTTAGGCTAGGGACAGGCCAGAAAGGAAGCCAATGTAACTAGAGCTGGGAAGGATCCCTCAGCCACTGGGTGAAAGTGGACAATTTGCTTGTCCCTTCTGGTGCCACCATGGGAGGAGAGTCTGGCTGGCTGTGTGAGTCCCTCCCTCCCAGGATCTTGCCGTCTGCTTGCAGAAGTAAAACATGTAGCATGTTCCAGGCTGAGACAGGTTGAATGCTGTGGCATCCAAAGTGCAGAGGGGGCAATCTGGAAACGTCTCAGATGAGTACACTGAGCAGATGGAGTACCTTAGCCAGTGACTAGGTCTTCTTGTTCAGAAAGAGGTGTGACCATGAGGGCACTTTTGGAGACCCAGCTAAGTGTGACAGACATTATTATGTACAGACGAGTCATACAAATCAAGTCACTTAATTCTTAAAGCAATAGCTATGCAAATAATGACACGATGCTTAAAGAGGAGTCCCACCCTGCTGCACTGTCTTGTGGGACGGTCGCGGGGCCTTGGGGGAAGGAAGCAAATCTAGCCCATGAGGACAAGCACAGTGTATGGCTTTCCATTTCTTTCATCACTGAGTCCTCAGGGCCTAACTCAGTGTTTAACTGACACCGAGGGCATCATGGTATTGAGTAGGAACACCTGCAGCAGGAGTGAAAGCCTGCTGAACTACTGTGGTAGATGTCCTAAGAGCCCACGCACATCCACTTGATCACTTGATCTTCACATTGACCTTGAGAAGAAGAATGAGAACAAGATTCACCGCTGCTGCTGTTATGTTGCTGTTGTTGTTTCCATTCTCCTTTCACATTGAAGGGAACTGACGGGGAGCTCACAGACTTTGAATTTCCCCAAGGTCAAGAGTTAAAGGCTGGGGCTGGGTGTAGCTCAGTGGTAGAAGGCTTGCCTAGCGTGAAGAAGGCCCTGGGTCCCCAGCACCACAAAACACAAATGAAAACAAAACAAAATAAAAAGTTTAAACTGCCAGAGCTCACATCCCAGCTCAGGTCTTCTAACCCCGCATCCCAGGTTTCCCCCAGGGCACTCTGATGGCAATAAGTGAGCTAGAATCCACCACAAACCCTCTTATTCTCCCTTTTTTTTTTTTTTTTAATGGATTGAACCCAGGGGTGCCTAACCACTGAGCCACATCCCCAGTCCTTTTTATGTTTTATTTTGAGACAGGGTCTCCCTAAATTGCTAAGGCTAACTTTGAACTCACCATCCTCCTTCCTCAGCCTCCAGAGCTGCTGGGATTACAGGCGTGTGTCACCATGCCTGGCTTTAAACTCCTGTACTCTAATAAGGAAGCTCAGGTCTTCCTTCAGACCCTGTGCTTGTGCCCTCCTGCCTCCTCATTTCGCCCTCTACTCAAAGAAAACTCTGTCTTCATCCTCTTGGAAGGAGGTGACTCCCGGCACCGACTCTCCCCATTCTGGCTTCCCACAGCCTCTCTAGCAGAGAGAGCTGGATGCACTGAGAAAAGCTTTGGGATAAACCTGCATCCTGGAAGAAAACCCAGCCCTGGCAGGCCAGCCACGTGTGGGCAATGCCCTCTCAGGTTCAGAGAACTGGTTAAGTGAAACAGTACTGTCATGGGTGACCTAATGATAAGGACACGTTCAAAGAAACACCCTTGAGGCAACTTCGTCACCATGCACACATTATAGAGGTGACTTACAGAAACCCAGATGATTCCTACTGCAATCAGGAGATACGGTAAGCACAAGATGTGGGGTACGGCAGCAGAGAGCACCCCATTTTGCAGTCATTTTATTTTATATGGAGGGAGTCGGCTGTAAAAGAACAATATAAAGTATAGTCCAGGGCTGGGGATGTGACTCTATGATAGAGTGCTTACCTGGCATGCATGAGGCCCGGGTTCCACCCAGCAACAACAACCACCGACGCATAATACAGTAAATATATAAAGCAGAAGCCCAGGCATTTGCTATCATTACCAAGTGTTGTGCACTATCCATAATTGTCTGTGCTGCATTTTTATATGACTGGTGGCACTGTAGGTTTTTTATAGTAGTGTCACCACAAACACATGCATAATGAATGCCTTGTGCTGTGATGGGACTTGGGCTATATGCCTGGGTGATGGAATTTCAAAGGGACCACCATTAAACGCATGGCTGATCATTGACTGCATGCGTGAGTGCTATGTGGATTTCCAAGTCGGGCAAATGTTAATTATCATCCTCCTCCGAGCGTTTTCTCCCTGGAATGCCTGTGTGGCCTCTTGAAAGGTCCTGGACTTCCAAATTGTATTCTGAGGACAGGTGACATGTAATTAATACTTCATCCCTTTTCTTCATGGGAGCAATGGGTTGGAGCTCCTATAGGGGTGGAAAGAAGGTCTGGAGGAATGAGGGGACACTATGTTTTATAGGAAGAATGGGGAGGAGCGGGATTTTGTTAATGAAAAGAGCATATAGGCTTGGCCCCCTTCCTGCCTCACAGCATAACGTCCAGATGAACTTGGATGAGGCAGACTTTTATTGTAGGTGACTATTTTTAGAACCGGGGATTGAACCCAGAGGCAACTTTCCACTGAGCTGCATCCCCAGCCCTTTTTCTTTTATTTTGAGACAGGGTCTGGTTAAATCACTGAGGATCTTGCAAAGTGGACCAAGCTGGCCTCAAACTTGCAATCCTCCTTTCTCAGCCTCAGCCTCCCGAGTTTCTGGGATTACAGGTATGTGCCACTGTGCCCGGCTCTAGGTGAATTTTTTAGGAGAAGGGGAGGTTATCCTATCTAACAATAATTCATTAACATTACTGTGTTCCATAAAGGCCTAAGAGAACTACATGAGAATTACAACAGTACCTCATGGTTCAGACAACTTCATCTCTGTAGAATAAGGTCAAGGACTGGAAAAAAGTCATTGGCTAGTGGGAAATATGACACAGGATGCACATAAACTGTGCACTTGTGTCCTTTGGACCCATTTACTTTGCACACAGCTTGAGTAGATTAAGAAGTCACAAACTGAGCTGGGTGCAGTGGCGCACGCCTATAATCCAGTGATTCAGGAGGCTGAGGCAGGAGGATTGCAAGTCCAAAGCCCTTTTCAGCAGCTTAGCAAGACCCAATCTCAAAACATGAAAAAGGCGGAAATATGGCTCAGTGTTTAAGCATCTGTGGGTACAATCCCTGGTACAAAAAAGAAAAAAAGAAGCCACAAACAGGAGAGGAACAATGTTGCCACCACAGATGGAGTCATAATTAATGATCTAAAATTAGCTCAGAAGAAGGTAGGAGTTGATAGAGGGCATGCTTAACAGGTACAAAATCCCGGGTTCAATCCCCAGCACCAAAAAGAGAAAAGAGGATAGGATAGAAGGGGATCTACCAAAAATGGGAGTGAGAGCTCAAGAAGTCAGCTGGGACTTAAGCTTTTGGGACAAATGACCTTATGTACCTCAGTAATTTTTGTACTGACATCCCTGTGTGACCACATGGTCCTGAGCAAGTCCTGGAGCTGCAGAAGGGGAGCATTAAGATGAGCACTGTGTCCTCAGGCCCCACTCGCCAGCCAGAGAGGTTGAAGGGACTTGCTTCTCGCAGGAGAGGACTGGAGCCCAGATCTCTCTGGTTGGGGTTCCTCCTTCTACCCCACACAGGATTCAAGAGCTGAGACCCTGAGTTTCCTAGAAAAGCTCAAATTCTGTACTGCATCTTCTGTCTGAGGAACAGGGATATGTGTGGTCCCTTTTGAAAAGAATTGCACCAGAAATGCTCATGATGGAGAGAGGACTGGGGATGTAAAGGGGTCTTACATGCACCATTGTCACAAGCGCACACACTGGTTATCCAGAAGCCACATCAAGGTGTTCCTGTGTGGAAAGAAGCAGCTCCCTCCTTCAAGGTGAACACACGACTCTGAGCCTCTGGCAGGCAGACCAGACTCACAGGCAAAGGCAGAGGCCACAAGGACCCAAGGGTGGCAGGCCCCAGCCGGGCTACTGCCTGGGCAGACGGATTTCCCAGAGCGCGCCAGGGGAGCCGTTCGGAAAACCGAGCAGGTATATAAAGGACAGACAGGCTTATATTGAGTGTGTATGGCCACATTATTTTGATCCGGCAGTCCTGCCCCGTGGGCACCCTGCCAGTCTGCATTCCCACATCCTGCTGCCGGCTCCTGGGCCCACCCGTTTCTATATTGAGCGGCTCCTCTCCATAAATAAAGAACAGGAGCCAGGCACAAAAGAAAGGCTGTCACATGGGCCAACAAAGGGCAGGAAGTGCCGGGTGGTGGCCCATGTGTCCATCCCAGAGTTCAGCTCACCTGGCTGGGCGATGGGGCCTTTGTGCAAAAAAATGTCAGGCCCAAGTCCCCAACTTCCTGCCATTTGTCAGGCTGTGTCGTGACCCGGAGTTCACCGAAATGCTTGCTGTTCCAACAATGCACACATACATCCTTTGGAAAAATTCTCTCTCTCTTTCCCCATGCGGGCAGCAATGGCTTTTTATGGAAGTGGCTGGAGGGATCCAGGGCTAAGCAATGGAAAGTTTAGGTTGGACTTCTCTGCAGAAGCTGTGCTCAGTCGGGGAGGCAAAAGACGGCACCCCGGGTGGCCACGGAGCCCCGGGAGTAGGACGAAGTCAGTCACCACAGCCTGCAGGCCCACGGAATTGGGCTCCCAGCAGCACAGGATCAGGACAGGATGGACGCCTGGGCCGGGCTTGCCCACAGCAGGTACCAGGCAGATTTGAGGCCAGGTCACAGCCTTGAGCCTGCCAGAGGAGAGTTGGGAAGCTTCTCCAGCCAGCCACTGAACGGTGGATCTACCAGCCACTTTGCCTGCCTGAGCAGTGCCCAACCCTGGCCAAGGCTGTAGACAGTGGCACCCAAACTGGGATGGACTTTGATAGATGGTCATCTGTCCTCTATGAACAGAACAAAAGGACATGCGTGATGAATGTTCCATCTTGCTAAATTTATTCCACTGAAAAGATCGTCCTTTTACTCTGAGAGTAGGTTCTGAAAGGAGGAAATAGAAAAACGTGAACTTGTCCATCCTGCTGCGTTTCTTCACTATCGAGAGTTGTCTTCTATTAAGGGATTCTCTTCTCCCTCCTTTCTTTTTTTGCGGTGCTGGGGATTGAACCCAGGGCCTTGTGCTTGCGAGGCAGGCACTCTACCAACTGAGCTATATCCCCAGCCCACCCTCCTTTCTTTACTATGAAAATGTGGTGATTAAAGAAGGTGTTTGTCTCATAAAACAAAAGCTGGGAGTCCTGTGGTAGTATTCCAAACAAGAAGTGGTTTGGGTTTGTGAATTTCACAAGTCTAGGAGCCCCAACCCTGGGGGACAAGGCAGAGACAGAAGGTCTTGCCTGCAGGCAGCTTATGACACAATTGGAGGGCCACAGACCCCTGATGTGACCATTATAAGACCTCCAGAGATTCTGTGAAAAAGTGAGTGGCAGAAGTTTGCTATGCATCTCAGAGGGGAGGCTGGTCTGCGCTAAGTGCTCAGTCAACACCTGCTGAATAAACTGGGCACAGTGGCCCACACCGGGAATCCCAGTGACTCAGGAGGTTGAGGCAGGAGGATCCCGAGTTGAAAGCCAGCCTTGGCAATTTAGTGAGACCCTGTCTCAAAATACAAAATAAAAAGAGCTGGGGATGTAGCTCGGTGGTAAAGCACTCCTGGGTTCAGTCCCTGATCCCAAAATAAATAAATACATAATGATCAGCAGGCATGGGGGGAGGTCTAACAAAACTGGGACTTGAAGGGAGAGGCCTTGATGAGGTGTGGAGGCCCAAAAGAGCAGGCTTTTTAGGAGCTTTCAGGGCAGTGGTGTGGAGACCCTGCCAGGATGGTAAGGCTCTGGTGAGGAGAGGAGCCCCAGGGAGGAGGAGCTGCTGGCCTTCCCAGTGAGGTCTCCAGCTTGACCTAAGGATCTGTGGATTCTGGATCTGGCTTAAAAGAGGAAGGGCCTCCCGGGTGAACTGGCACTGTCCTGGAGCAGGGGGCTGGCTGTCAGGCGGGCAGGCAGACAGCTTAGATAAGCCCAGGCTATTTCAGGAAGAAAGCCTTAAGAAGATAAAGAGGCCAGGCCAGCGGATGCACAGATAAACTGCCCTTATCCCTGAGCAAAGGCAGAGAGGGCCCTCTGGGGACAGGAGGGTGCTGAAGTGCGTCAGAAGGAGGGCGGGAGGGGGTGGAGCAGGCCCTGGAGAGGGGGCAGGTGTGGCCTGCCCAGTCATGGACGGCGGGAGTCCTCACCATTCCAGTTGACCACGAAGACCCGAGTTCCCTCCGGGCACCTGACTCCGGGAGACCCAAACCTTATTTGGGTCTGAATGCCCCAGAATGGCACCAGAGTCCTGAGGCCTTCTAGGTCTTGCTCTTTCAGGTGTTTCATGGGTGTGAGAAGTGTGCAGATTCAACAGGTGTGTGTGTGCAGGTGTGTGGGTCAGGCTGTGTGTGTATGGTGTGTGGTGTAGTTTGTGGTGCTGTGTTGTGGTGTGTGTTGTGTGTTGTGTGGGTGTATGTCAGCTGTGTAAGTGAAGTGGAGCCACAGGCTTCCCAGGCTTTGGACCCAGCTCCCACCCACATCTCTCTTGGAAGAAGGGATCAGATTCCCTCAGGTCTTGGTCCCCGTGTCTCAGGTCATCACAGTCCCTCGCCTCTGTGCAGGGCCCTACCTGTCCCCTCTGGGCACCCGTGTGTTTTCTTGTGTCTGAGTCTCCATTTGCACGACTTCCTCTCTGGGGAGGGCCCTGCCCATCCTCTCCACCATTAGAAAGCATCTCTGTCCTGGAAGGCTGGTCCCAGACTCCTTTGCTGGCCAACGCTCTGCCCTGGTCCTCCCTCAGCTTGCCTCTCATAGCTTCCCGTACATTGGGTGCATCCCTGTCCCTCCCAGGGTGAGCCCAGGTGGGCACAGGTGTGGCTGGGTGCTGTGCTACCACAGCCGAAGCTCCCGGGGAGCAGGAGAGGGGCCTGGCCAGGCTCTGACCTCTCCCCTGGGAGCCTTTCCAGGACGGCTGGGGAGTTTTGCTCTGAGGACAGGCCTCACTTCAGGTCTTCGCTGCTGCGGGCATTTCCTGACTTACCCTCAGGACCCCACCTGGCCCTGTGCCTCAGTTCCTGACTTCCTGAGGCCCGTGCCACTCACCTGCTCCAGGCTGAAACCCTGGGCCTTCCCTGGGCTCCCGACCCCCTGAATCCAATCTCGACTCTGCTGCTGCTTCTTTGTTGTCACCATGTCCTCAGAGTCCTACCCGGTTTGGGTTTTTATTTCCCCCTGATTAGACTACGATAATAGCAGCAGATCTTTACGAAGCAGTTTTTAGACTCAGGGTCAGAGGTGGATCTATCAAACCCCTCAACGGAGCTCTAGGCCTCCATCCCAGACCCCGCCAGAGAGAACGCAGCGGTGAGCTTGCAGCCAAGGGCCCCGTGGGCCTGGGAGAGAATTTCTTCAACTGGACATCAGCAGCCAAAAGGCTCCATTAAGCCTGAGGACTGTCACAGGATGCCCACACAGAAGGGCTATGCCACTTGTGTCCCCAACACGAATTTCTCTGGTCACTGGCCTCTGAGCCTTCCTCTGATGCTCTCTCGAGATGTCTAATCTAGTGTCATCTCCCCACTCCCCCCAGTACTGGGGATTGAGCCCAGGGGCCCTTAACCACTGAGCTGCATCCCCAGCTCTTTTTATATTTTATTTTGAGACGGTCTCACTAAATTGCCCAGGTTGACCTCAAACTTGGGATCCTCCTGCCTCCACCTGCTGAGTAGCTTGGACCACAAGTGTGCACCATCACACTGGCCAATCTATTCCCATCCTTTGCCCATTTTCTGTTGGGTAGCATCCTCTACTTGTTGCCATCTAGGAGTTCGTTGTATATTCTAGATATTAAAATACATCAAGTAATAGAATAAAATTTGCATTGGTTTTAGATCTGGCTTCTCCCATTTCATCATTTAGCTACTAATTTTGTTCATGGTATCCTTCACTGGCAATGAATCCTTTAATTAATTAATTAATTAATTAATTAATTAATTTTTAATTTATTGCAGTGCTGGGACTCAAACCCAGGGCTTCACACGTGCTAGATTTAAGCTAGGTGTGCTACCATTGAGGTATAGACCCAGCCTGACACTCAGCCTTTTAAACTTTGGTAAATGCTTCTGCAGTTTTAAACTGCCTTCTAATTCCTAAGAAAAAAAAAAAAAAAAATTTTTTTTTTTTATTTCTTTTTTTTTTTTTTTCTTTTTTTTTTTTTTTTTTGGTACTGGGGATTGAATCCAGGGGCACTTAACCACTGAACCACATCTCAGCCCTTTTAAAATTTTTTTTTTTTATTTTGAGATGGAGTCTTGGTGAGTTACTTAGAGCTTCACTATGTTGCTAAGTCTGACTTTGAACTCCCAGTCCTCCTGCCTCAGCCTCCCCAGCTTCTGGTACTACAGGCGTGAGCCAAAACTCCCAGCCTCTCCTACTTTTTCTTGTATTAGCTTTACATTTGTGTCTGTTATTTTCCAGAGTGACAGGTGTTCGGTATAGAGGTCTGCAGACACCAGCCTAGCAGGCAGACTGTTTCAGATACTTGACGTGCATTAACTAACGCGATCTTCCTCCTAAGGGCGCTGAGAGGAAGGTACTCTTCTTGTGGTACCCTTGATACCTATGAGGAAGTGGCGATGCAGGCAGGTTGAGCAACTTCTGCAGGGTCACACAGATAATGTGTGAAGAGCCAGGAGCCTGGCTCTAGAGCTTGTGCTAACCATCTGGGCTAGCCATCTCTTCAGTTGACTTTCACAGCAAAATCCAGTTAGATTAGATAGATTAGATCAGATTAGATTAGATTAGATGTCCTAGCCAGTGGCAAAGGCAGTCCAAACCCTGAACCTGGGTTCTGAGCCTCTGCAGTGCCCTTAACCTCAGCTCCTGCTGGAAAAGAACCCCTGAGAGGTGGACCTGGACCCAGACGGTTCATCTGGGCAAGTGATCCCAAAGAACAGGAGCAGGGGACTGAACAGAGGGAAGGAGAAAGAGGGCTGGCTGCCCCTGAGCTAATCCAAGGACGAATTCCAGGTCACTTGCTGCTCTGAGCAGCCAGGGTTGGGATTCTCTGAAGGAGGATCTCAGAATCATCCTGGGAAGAATGGAAGGGGACAGCGTCTATCCACCAGCTCCCATCCTGCATTGGCCAAGGTGTGTGAATGTCCAGAGGGTCCATCCTGATCACAGGGGACCCTGGGGCAGCAGTGAGTGTCTGCAGGTGCAGCCCAGGGTGGGTGCTGTCAGAGGACCTCTGGGTGAGAGCGGGAGGGGCCCATGTGCTACCTGGCGTATCATACACGGTCTCCTCAAGTTTCTCTTTCTATGTGTTTGGCTCACAACTCAGGCAGACAACTGGCGCTGGTAGGTGGACACTTTGGTACCTCAGTCTTTGTGTCCTACACAGTGCCCAGCACTGGGGACAAAGCACACGCTCTCAAAACAACAACCCTGCATTTCACTGAGGTCTTTGGGCACCAGGGTGGTTCTCTGAGCTACATGGCCTTGAATCCTGGCTGGCACTGCTCTAACAACCTTAGGGTGGGGACAGTGCTGCTCGGAGGCTGGGGACTCAGGCAGCAGGGTTAAAACCAGAATCCAGCTGGCGCATACAAGGTCCCGGAGCTGCCTTCATGCTGACTGGACTGGGGGGACTCCTGGGTGCCAGCAGGGAGGCTTTTTTTTTTTTTTTGATACTGTGGATAGAACCCAGGGGTGCTCTACCACTGGGCTGCACCCCCAGACCATTTAATTCCTTATTTTGAGATAGGTTTTTGCTAAGTTGCCCAGGCTGGCCTGGAACTTGTGATCCTCCTGCCTCAGCCCTCTGAGTCACTGGAATTACAGGTATGTGCCATCACACCTGTGCCATCACACCTGTGCCATCACATCTCTGCAGGCAGAGAAAAGAGCTGAAGCCTCTGCCCCAGGGCTCCACCATGACCAGGATGGGCCCTTGGACTTTCGCACATGGGAGGGCATCACCCTTGGCCAATGTGGGTGGGAGCTGGTAGGTAGATGCCTTCCCTCCATCTTCCCAGGATGATTCTGAGGCCTGTTCTCTGTACTCCTCAGAGATTCCCAGCCCACCCAGTGACTGGAAAACGCATCCTTGGGCTGGCTTGGGGCTGGCTTGCTCTCGTCTCCTATCCCTCTGTCCAGTTCCCTGCTCCTGTTCTTTGGAATCACTTGCCCAAGTGAACTGCCTTGGTCCAGGTCCCCCTCTCAGGGGTTCTTTCCCAGGGGGTCAGAGGCGGGAAAGCCACACTCCCATAAGGATGAGCAGTTTGGCCAAGTGTGGAAACTTGTGAGAGGCCTCAGGAGAGGCTTGGGCTGCAGCAGTGGGCGTGTCCTTCCATAGTTCAGCTGGCAGTGGGTGAGGGCCAGTGCTGGACTTTAAAAAGCACCCCCCCTGTCACACTGCAGCTTCCTGGAGGCAAAGAATCCTGCTTCTTCTTTGTGTCAGGGGGAGGCATATGCAGCCCTTCTCCCCACCCTGGTTCTGTGTTAGGGGTGTGTGTCACCTGTGTCCTGGACACAGAGGATGGGAAGATAAAGCCTGGAGTCTGCCTGGGTGGGGACCGCCTGTGGCTGGACTCTTCAGCCTGGTCCCCCTGGTTCCCCTCTGTCTCCCAGACCTACCCTCTCACCTGCTTATCATCACTTCCCTTATTGGTTTTCAGCAAACAGCCACAAAATCCATGGGGGAAGGAGCCATGTTATGTCCTGGAGGGGCAGAGGGACTGCTCTCGCTGTGGCTTCCTGGAAGCTGCGTGCCACCCAGGCATGTGCAATTCAGTGGCAACAGGCATGGAAGAAAGGCAGAAGAGGATCCCTGGAGCCAGGGCCAAGGAGCCACAGAGGCAGGGCTGATCCTTGCTCTCCCCCTGCAGAGCCCTCTTCTGAATTTGGCAGTTACCTGTCTGCAAGTAACTGGCCTTCTGTTGGCCTTTAGCCTGGTCCAGGGCCTGACTCCCGGCTCGTACTCCACTACACCTCCCAGACACAGCTGTGCCAACAGGCGTTGAGGTTTGTCCTCTCCTCTCTCTCTCCTTCTCTCTCTCTCTCCTTCATCTTTCTCTCTCTTTCCCTCTTTCCTCCTCCTCCTCCTCCTCCTCCTCCTCTCTCTCTCTCTCTCTCTCCCCCCCACTCATCTACATACACAAACATCTACATATATATTAACATGTATATTCACACAAAAATCCCATGTGTATTTGTATATCAATTTTTTTCAAAGAAACAATCATACAACCTCCATTCCTCTTCAAATTGCTCCCTTGCCTCAGAAGTATGGTCACCCTTCCTGGTACTCCACATGGATTCAACTCATTCTTCTCAATGGCTGCTAAACACTTTATTGTGTGCATATGCTATGATTTTTTAAATTGTTCTCTTCCAATTTTTATTCTTTCCTTCTCTTCTGGTGTGTGTGTGTGTGTGTGTGTGTGTGTGTGTGTGTTGTGGTGCTGGGGTTGAACCTTGGCCGTGCTAGGCAAGTGCTTCCCCATTGAGCTGCACCCCAGCCTCCCCATGTTCATTGAGGTCCTGTCATGGACACGGTTCTATTCTGGGTGCCAGAATTCACATCCTGTTAAAGGAGACAGAAAATAGACAAGTAATTAAGTTGGTAACAGAAGCATTATGGATAGTGTTAAGTATTGTGAGAAAAATAAAACAGGGAGGGACATGGGTTTCAGGGAAAGTGTCATCATGGAGGTGACACTTGACAGCTCAAACTTGAACTTCTGGGTGACATGTAGGATACCTATTTGGGTTGTGTCCAGGTTCATGCTAGGATACACACACGATGGTTCTCTAAGCCACAGGATGCAGATCCAGAGATGACTGGGGTTCTCACCTCAGATGGGTGAGCCCAGTGACACTAGTCCTCCTTCCCCCATCCTTGGGAGGGGGCTGCTGTGGCACAGATGCACAGGTGTCAGTCCTGTGTGGTCACTTCCACAGCCCAGGGGGCATGACAGGGCACTGGGCCAGGCCTTCTGGCTGGGTGCAGTGGTGCACATCTGTAATTCCAGGGATTTGGGAGGCTGAGGCAGGAGGATTACAGATTTGGCAATTTGGCAGGAGAACCTTGTCTCAAAATTTAAAAAATTTAAAAAGGTAAAGGGACAAAACTCAGGGATAGAGCCACACAGGGTTCAATCCTTCGTACCACAAAAGAGAAAAAAGGATGAAAGAAATGCAGCATGCAGCTGCCCTGGGCCTGCATTGTGTCAAAACCTCCAGGTGAGGCATGCATACCTGTAGGTTTTGTTTGTTTGTGGTACTAGGGATTGAACCCAGGGCTTTGCACATTCCAGGCAAGTGCTTTACCACTGAGCTACAACCCCAGATGTTTTTATATTTTTTATTTTGAGACAGGGTCTTGCCAGGTTACTGAGGCTGACCTCCAACTTGTGATCCTCCTTTTTCAGTTTCCCAAATAGTTTGAAATTATGGGTGTATACCACTGTATCTGGCTATGCCTGTGGTTTAGACATTGTCTCTTTCAGTTCCTGCAAATCTGTCACCACCTTCTGAGTGTCAAAGTGGACTACCAAAGTAAGGAGGCAGGATCCCACACCAAAACAAGCAGTCCAGTTTGCTTAAGGATGTGTCCTTGGTGTGTTTGCTTTTTAACACTGATTCTCTGTGAAGATGATGATAACGATGGTGCTGATAACAAAGGAGGTGACATCAGATACTATTGTGGGTTAGATTGTGCCACCCCTCCCCCACAAAAAACAAAAAGACATGTTCCAGCCGTAACCCTTCCCCTCTTACCTGCAAATATGACCTTACTTGGAAATAGGATCTTCATAGATGTCGATTTAAGACAAGGTCATCAGCAAAAGCCCTAATCCAATGACTCATGTCCTTATGGAAGAAGACAGAAATGTGGACACAGACAGAGAGAAGGCCAGGTGATGATGGAGAACACACTGGTGTCACAGCCAAGGAATGCAAGCGGCCAGGAATAGGACTGGGGTGTGGAGCAGAAGCTCTCTCTGAGCCCCCACCAAACCAGCCCTACTGATACCTCCAGACTTCTGCTCGCCAAAAGAGACAGTAAACTTCTGCTGTTTGAAGGCCACCCCCCTCCAGTTTATGGAACTTGTTCTGGCAACTCTAGCAAAGGAGTCGAGCTCCTTTCCTCTCTGCCAGCATTCCCCAGGACTCATCCTGTGAAGGTAGGAGCCAGGAGACATTTTCTTCTTTTTTTGTACCAGGGATTGAACCCAGGGGTCCTTAACCACTGAGCTATATCCCCAGCCCTTTTTTATTTTTCATTTTGAGACAGGGTCTTGCTAAGTTGCTTAGGGCCTCGCTAACTCGCTGAAGCTGGCCTTGAACTTGTGATCTCCCTGATTCAGCCTCCCAAGTCCCTGGGATTCCAGGTGAGTGCCACCAGGCACCTGGCAGGACATGCTGCCTTTCCATGAGCTCCCAGGAGAGGCCTTTGTTGCTGGCTCTGGGGTCACACTGTGGGTAGCAAGGGCCTGATGCGTCTCTCCCATGCAGGCCTCTGTCCTGCGGAAGGCCCTCACATCTGTCACTGTGGAGAAGACTGGCACGTCCTTCTCACTTGCCCTGGCCCTCCTCTACTTTTGCGATTTCAAGAGCCAGACCAACTCAGTAGCATTTGTGCATCACTTTCCGCTTAGGTGGTCCCAGCTGTGACATGGACCCCTCTCTTTTCTCAGCGTCCATTAGTATTCCAGTGAGCCACCCTCCCGACAGGGAGCTGGGGACGCACTGGGGGAGCGAGAGCAAACAGCCCAAAGGAGGCTGCAGACTCATCAGAACACAAAACACACAGATTCGGCCAAAAGACCCTCATTCCTGGACCCCGTCCAGACCCGGCCCTTTATTATTTTTGTTCTCTTTCCTCTTTAACTAGATCTTGCCTGAAACAGCCTGGGCGTTGCTAAGGTAACGCCTCAGTCTCCCTGAACACATCATTGTTTAACTCCAGCAGCCGCAGCCCAGAGGAATTTGCTATTTGTTTAAGAGATGAAAGCCCCAAACTTCCACACATTCTTCTCCAGTTTCACTCCCCTTCTACTAGATGGCCCCGCCAGAGCAGAGCACATTGGGTGGAGGGGACTCAGGGGGGCCCCCCAAAATATCGGATGATCCTTTGTTATGGTTTGGACGTGTGGTGTTCCCCAAAAGTTCACATGTGAGACAATGCAAGAAGGTTTAGAGGAGAAATGATTGGGTTGTGAGAGCCGTAACCCAATCAGTGGATTAATCACCCAATGGGATTGACTGAGTGGTAACTACAGGCAGGTGGGGTGTGGCTGGAGGAGGTGGGCATTGGGCGTGGCTTTGGGGTATATATTTGTATCAGGCAAGTGGAGTTGATCCTCTGCTTCCTGATCATTGTGCGAGCTGCTTCCTTCTGCCACGCTCTTCTGCCATGGTGTTCTGCTTCACCTCGAGCCCCAAGGAATGGAGCCTGCTGTCTATGGATGGAGATCTCTGAAACTGTGAGCTCTCAAATAAACTTTTCCCCCTCTACAGTTGTTCTGGTCGGGTGAAAAAAGTGAAAAATCTGGCTAAAACATCCTTGCTTCCCAAGGACAGAGAGGCTGAGGGTCCTTCTTGAGTGGGAATGAGGAAAAACTTGCCCCCATGTGAAGGTCTGGGGAGGATGTGATGGGAGAGGAAAGCCTTCTGCTGATGTCCCCTCAGTGTCAAATCTGTATGTGGGGACTTGACCTAACCCCCTGGCAGTCCCCAGTTTTCCTGACTTTCACCAGTGGACCCTGTTGAGCACTCCCCGCCTCTGTGGAGAACACATGAGAATGGGCTCCGCACCACCCAGCCAGGAAGAGCAGGGGTCACCCGAGAGTGGGTCTCATGGAGAATGGGATGTGGTCTGGGGAGAGCAGGAGTTTCGGGGATTCATAGAGGCCTGCTGATGAGTGCTGTGGAAACCATGGTGCACCTGCCTACCTGTTAGGTGGAGGCTGGGAGTCCACAGTGCAGTGACAGATGTCCCTGGGCTGTCTGCTCCCTGGCGGTGGCCCTTGCATGTGGCTCCACCCCTCTGTGTCCCTGCCGTACTTGGAGAACCATTCCTTCTCTCATTGACAACCACCTGGCTCCCCTCTGTGTGGCATCCGGAAGAATCTGGTTCAGGTACTCACGGGAGCTCCTTGGCCAGGCTAGGAACCTCACAGTTCACCTGTTCATCGCAGGAGAGCAGAGCGGGGTGCTATGGCTGGGGAAATCAATCATCTCTTATCATCTCTTTTCATAGGAAATGATGTCCTTTAATCTTCGGAAACAAGAACTAGCACTTAAAAAGCAGGAGTAGAAATGCTTTTGGAGTGATTTCCAGGGTGCAAATGCGGCTGGGCATGGTGGCTACTCCTGTAATCCTAGCTGCAGGAGGACCTCAAGTTCAAGGCCAGCCTGGGCAACTGAGTGAGACCCTGTCTCAAAATTAAAAAAAAAAAAAACAAAGAGGTCAGGATATAGCTCAGTTGGTACAGTAACCCTATGTTCAATCTCCAGTACCACAAAATAATAAACAAAACAAAACAAAGAACCCCACCAGCGATGTGTTGTAAGGGTCTGTTTAGGCTGTGGCCCCAGCACTCCAAAGGAACCCTCTTAGGGACAGGGGCAGGGGCCCTTGGAAGAGGGCGTATCCTCATAGTGCTGTGACATAGGTCAGTGTCTGGAGAAATGGCCAGTCTGGTCAGGGCCAGGTTGTACAGAGGGGTGGCTGTCGCCTGTCTGTGGTTTTTCAACCTGCAGCCACCCACGTGGGTTGAACCACAAAGAAGCTGGATGCTGGATTCCAGCACACCAGTTCCCTGGGCAGGGCCTCCCCCTGAAGGGCTGGAGGATGCGGAGGCGCTGTCTCTGCAGGAGGATGTCGAAGGCATACTGGGGCCCTAATGTGCTGGCCTGAAGGGAACCCCGGGAGTCTTCTGAGCCAGCCTTTCTGTTTCAGAGGAGAAAAGTGATGCTCAGAGGCTGACTACCTGAGGTCCTGCAGTGGCTAGTGCCCTGGCAGCTCATTTGCCAAGGCCACTTCCCTTCACTTAGGTCAGTTTTCTTTATACCTCTTGGAGGATTCTAGAGCTGGGATCGGACAAAAGGTGACACTGGGTACAAGGGTGTTTGGGGGGGTTTGCTGAGAAGGAGCTGAGGAACTGTCAGAACATTTTGCTTCTTTTGCTGTAGGATCTCTCTTCCTTTCTGTAAGGTGCAGAAGGACGGGAGGGGGAGGCAGACCTGGATGGATTCAGAGAAGCCTTTATTCCTTCGTGGACTCAGGCATCATTCGGGTCCACTTTCTGGATGGGAAAATGGCTGTGAGTTTCAGAGGGGATTCTGGTTTTATAGGTATAATGATGTAATCATTGGGAGCTGTGTACGTGCAGTCTTGACAGTCAGGGGCTCGTTGAACAAGTTAAAACCTTAATTTAGGAAGGCAGTTGTAAAAAGGTTGATACTCAGTGTCATTGGGGGAGATAAGGGTCCAGATCCCAGGGATGAGTGGCATTTGCTGTTTTCTTTTTTTCTTTATCTTTCATGTTGGGGATTGAACCCACAGCCTTGTGCATGCAAGGCAAGCACTCTACCACCTGAGCTATATCCCCAGCCCATCCTTCATTCTTGATTGAGGAATACTTCATTTTGGTGACAAAGGGGATAGGATGACTCAGGCAACCCCTTCTCAGTACTACCCAAAACAATGGAAGCCAGGCACATGGCCCATGCCTATAATCTCAGTGAGGCTGAGATAGGAGGATTGCAAGTTCAAGGACAGCCTCAGTAATTTAGTGAGGCCCTAAGCAATTTAATGAGACTCTGTCTCAAAATTAAAAAAAAGAGCTGGGGATGTGCCCTGGGTTCAACCTTCCGTACTAAGGGATATAAAAAAAGGAAACACCAGCTCTTCACCCTGCGAGTGTAGGTGATGTTGAGGCCCAGAGCAGGAAGGCCCTAAGATGGTAAAGTCTACAGATGATATTGGGGCTCCACAGGGTGTCAGCCTCAGCCTGGAGGCTCTGCTTCCCTCCTCCCCCAGTGGCTTGTGAATCTGTTGTTTTGGATGCAAGGTGGCATGTGGTGGGAGAGGGGCAAGCTATTCATGGGGGTGGTGGGGGAATGAAAGAATCTGTATCTCAAATTGGTAACAGAGGGATGGGTGTTCATAACAGCTGCAAAAACCTTGCAGAACAAGCACGCGTGTGAAGTCTGCAATTTCTGGGCCAAAGGGAATTCTGGTCAACCTCTCTTTATTTACTCATTTCTTTCTTTCTTATTTAATTATGTTTGAGGTGCTGAGTTTGTAACTGGGGCCTCACGTGGCAAAGCACTTACTGTACCACTGAGCTACATCCCCAGTGCCTGGCTCACCTCTTGATGGAACTCAGTCATGGTGTCCCTGTCGCTTATTAACATGCTTACATGGAAGCTGCTTGTTGTGTCGCCTTCCTCGGTTTACTCCTGCGATGGGAGGGGGAAGGACGAGGCCAGACTCTCCCCTTTCTGCTTTGGGAGGTAAAAGTTCCACAGGGTTGGCCTGGAGTCTTGCAAAGTGCTCAGGCCTAGGTGTCCTGGTCCCCGCCCCCCAACCTGCACACAGGTGCCTTTGAGCTCCCCCAACCCAGGGAGGACGGAGGGCAGCTTTTCTCAGAAGGAGCAACACATTTACATCACTAAGGACTTTGGGCCTCGGGCCAGGGCAACAGAGGACTGAGGGAAATGTAGAGATGAGGGAGCAAAAAAAAAAAGTCTTAGTCCCTCCCCCACCCCCTAAACAGCTCAGCTGGTCATTGAGATGAAAAAAGGGCCCGGAATTCTGTGGCTTTGCCAGGATCTTCCTTTTGAATGCAAAGGAGAGACCAGGAACTCTCAGCTGAGTGATAGGTGGGTCTCCATCTCAATGCCCAGAGACAAAGCCAAAAAATGTCAGGAATTTCCAAAGTGCCTCCTTCAAACAGCATCTCCCCCACCCTCTGGCCCTGCTCCATGGGCTGCGAATGGGGATGGTGGCTTTCTTCTCCGCCGGCCTGGCCTGCTGCCCACCCGATGAAAGTGTGTTTCTGAAGAGAAGTGAAATTAGGAACCTCTCTGTTCAGCCCACGTACTTGTCTTTGTGTAAGAAGATACTTCTAGGGGCTGGGGATACGGCCCAGTTGGTAGAGTGCTCACCTTGCAAACACAGGCCCTGGGTTCAATCCCCAGCACTGCAAAAAAAAAAAAGAAGAAAAAAAAAAAAAAAAAAAAAGAAGAGGCTTCTATGAACCGGGTGGTCTCTGGGGCTTTGCACATGTCCTCCTGGTCCCTGGCAGGGATGTGGAAACGGGCAGAAGGCATCTTGCTTGCTTACCCCTGCGAGATCAGTCGCCAGGGGATGACAGGTGGGGAAGCACCCAGCCACTCCCGGGCAGTGGGAACGTGTACTCTGAGGAAGGCCTTTGAGAGGAGCCCTCCCTTGGCTTGGAATTCTCTTTTTCTCCTTTTCCATTGCAGGCTGAAGAAAAGAGGCATGATGGCCCATGCCTGTAATCCCAGAGACTCACGGAAGCGGGGGCAAAGAGGACCTCAAATTTGCGGCCAGCCTCAGCAATTTAGTGAAGCCCTAAGCAACTTAGTGACTCTGTCTCAAAAGTGGGGGGTGAGGGCTAGGGATGCAGCTTAGTGGTTAAACGCCCCTCTGTTCAACCTCCAGTACCAAAAAAATAAATAAAAAATAAGGGAAAAAGAGTGAACTTTCGATTGTATCATTAGTCATTAGGAATGACAAAGCACATAAGAAACAGTGTGGGATCTTCCCTTTGAGACATCTTGGGGAAGCAAAGGGACACTTCAGGGCCAGTGGCTCCAGACAGTCTGGGCAAGCATTTGCAGGCCCCCGGTGTGCCAGTCTGTTTAACTCTCTCCTCCCCTGCCCTCCCTTCTCTGCAGAACCCTGAGATCCCGGTGGACACTGTGGTTCTGGATATGATTCTGATAACTGGATCATAGGACAAGATTAGGGAAACAACCCCCAGCCCCCACTGCCCGCTGGTAGACTTGTCCCTCAGGGCCCTTCAACATGGCCATCCAGGCCTGCCCTGTTTCTCATCCGGTCTTCCCTCCCACTTCAACAGGACTTTTCACAAACTCCCGTTCCTCCTTTACCGCTCCTCACTTTCCTCATATAGCTTGAGTGGCTTTGCTCTAAGAAATGTTGCTGAAAGCTCGGTCCCTGTCCCCAATGCCAATTCAATAATAAGGACACAGTTTTGAGAAAAAGGAAAAAGAAGGTTTATTGCTTTGTTAGCAAAGGGGAAACACAGGGGACCGATCCCGCGGGTTGTGGGCTGTGATCCTGCCCATCAGGAGGAACAGGGGGCTTTTAAAGAAGATATTCAAAGGCTACATTCCAGGTGTGCCCTGACCTGGTCCCAGTCATTCACTTGTTGATTTGGCAGATATCTCCTTCCTGTGGAGCACTGATAGCTCAGGGTGATCTTGTTCACTGTCCCAGGTTAGGGAGGGGGAGAGTGAGAAGAGAAAAAGGAAAACTTGTCCTTTTTAAAAATAAGCCTCAGAGCCTCAAAGTTATATTCAAACGTGAAGTGGACCACCCAAAAGTTCTCTGACCAACCTTTTCCCCCTTGGAGTCAGGCCCATCTGGACTCAGAACCCCCAAAAGTTCTCTGACCAAACTTTTCCCCCTTGGGGTCAGGCCCATCTGGACTCAGAACCCTGTGCCTCTTGTTAGTTGCTAACCCTTGGGCAAGGGATAGACTTTTTTTTTTTTTTTTTTTTTTTTTTTTGCAGTGCTGGGGATTTGAACCTAGTGCCTTGTGCTTACAAGACAAGCACTCTACCAACTGAGCTATATTCCCAGCCCAATGGATAGACTTTTGAGCCTTTCTTCTCATCTGTGAAATGGAAAAAACACCATTCCTCACCTTACAGATTTCATGATGATCTTGTGAGATACTGACAGGATTGTGCTAGGCACCCAAGACATGTCTTCTCTCTTTTGTCCTTAATCTCTGTTCTAAGGAATTCAGTCTGCACTGCATTCTTGGGGAGAACTGCATGGTGTTAATTCAGAAAAGGTGAGGGGCAATGGGGGATTAAGAAAAACACACAAACATTAAGAGCAAAAGCCGGGATCAGGTGGGAAACTGAACTCAGGTTGAGAACAGTGACCCACAGATGGCTCAGCACATTTATTATATAGGTTTTATCATCAAAAAGTTATTCATAGCCGGGCGTGGTGGCGCACGCCTGTAATCCAAGCGACTTGGGAGGCTGAGTCAGGAGGATCATGAGTTCAAAGCCAGCCTCAGCAACTTAGCGAGACCCTAAGCAACTCAGTGAGACCCTGTCTCTAAATAAAATACAAAATAGGGCTGGGGATGTGGCTCAGTGGTGGAGTGCCCCTGAGTTCAATCTCTGCTGCCAAAAAAAAAAAAAAAAAAAAAGTTATTCGTGCCAGATGTGGTGCCACATGCCTGTAATCCCAGCACTTGGGAGGCTGAGGCAGGAGGATCATGAGTTCAAAATCAGTCTCAGCAAAACCAAGGCGCTAAGCAACTCAGACTCTGTCTTTAAATAAAATACAAAATAGGGCTGGGGATGTGGCTCCGTGGTTGAGTGCCCCTGGGTTCAATCCCACCCCAAAACAAAACAAACAAAAGGTTATTTGTGGGAAAATTTCTGCAAAGCAGGCAGGCTTGAAGTTCACAGGGCTGATGAGACTCCATGCTCAGAATTCTCTATCCCTGGGAGCCAGTGTCTGAGACTCAAGGTCAAAAACTGGTAACTCTGAACTTTCGCAGAGTGACCATGGGCTGGTGCCACCATAGCACCTGGGCAGTGTTAACCTGTACTTCTGTACAGGAGAATCCCAGGGCAAGTGCACCACGACCACAAGGCGGTCAGACACCTCGATCCACATCGCCACTCCCCACACCTTCAGTGGAAGTTTTTGCTTTGAAACTGTCTCAAACAATGTGTAAGCTCCTCAAGGTCAGGGGAGACCCGATGCCAGTGATTCTCAAAGTGAGGTCCCCTGACCTGTGGCACCAGCAGCATTTGTTGGGAATGCAGATTGCCAGGCTCCGTCTCATGCCTAGTAAACAGCTTGTGTGGGCCCAGCGATCTGTGGGTACGTGAGCCCTCCAGAGATGCTGATGCACATTTAGTTTTAAGAACAAGGGCTTTGTTCTGTTGTTTGAGAAGTGAGTGGTCTGACGAATAGCATAGAACCCTCCAAGGTGCCTGGGCATCAAAAAGCCAATCATCTACTTCTCCAAACTGATAAGGTCCTTACCAGCCACCCCCATCCTGAGAACTGCCACTCCATTCTGTCCCTAGACACAAATGTCTTTAAGCCAGTTTTTTTTCCCTTCTCAGCTTATCAGAGGAAGGGAAAAAAAATTGTGTGTGTGTATATATATATAAATGTGTATATATATATATATATATATATACACACACTATATATATATACATATAAATATATAATAAAGCATATATATATGTGCTTTGTGTGTGTGTCCTGTCCTGGCATATCATGGAAGCCAGGACCTTAGATAATGACAGAAGAGGTAAATAGTTTCCCCAGAAACCTCCTGGCTGTCATGAAGTGCTCTGAACTGGTGTCAGGATTTCCTGAAGGTGACTCGGGTCAGAGGAAGGGAATTTAGTCAGCGTGTGCTTGGCCTAATGGACACCCAAGGGGCAAGAATCATCCCACACCCAGGCAGCTGTCCTCGGGGAGCAGGGGTGGCCTGTGTGGCCAAGAAGGGTGAGCCTGGCATGAATGGAGACCTTGTACTGGAGCCCTGACTGGAGCCGAGTCACAACACAAGGGCTTTTCACGAGGCTTCTCACAACAGAGATGGCATTGAGCGTGACTGGTGGCTTGTGGCAGACGCGGGGTTTGGCGGACCCATGGCATTGGTAGAACAACATTGCTGCTCCCGCTGACCCTGCCGTGGCGGGGGCGGGGGCTCAGAGGTCTCCTCCCAGAGGGAAGACACTGAGAGTCACATTGTGCATAGCTGAAGCTGCCCTGATGTCCCCCACCCCAGGGGTGTTCAAGGCTGTACAGGGGCACAGTAGGTGAGGGAAGGGGTCACTGTGTGCGTGGACAGGGGTCCTGGACAGGAGCATGTTCAAGGCAGCAGGTTGGAGCCATTGGTACAGTACAACTCCACGGACCGATGCTGGGAGGGAAGGGAGGGTAGTACATGCCTCTGCCTGTTGAAGGGGACAGAATCCCAGTGGGCGCCCCTCTAAGGGGTCATTGAGTGTGAGGAGGAGCCGCAGCCTTGCTGTGGAGCCTGCAGATAGATAAGCAACTGCCCAGGGGCGATCGGGGGTGACCGTGCACATTGGGATGTGGTGGGCTTATTTATTTAATTGGTGCTGGGGACATGGCGGTTGTGGTGTGGCCAGAGGAAAAGGGTCTCCCTAGCCTATATAGACACACTCTCCCTTACCTGCCTACAGTCAACCCTCTCCTAACCAAGGTGGGTATTCTATGAATTGACCAGACCCCAGACCCCTGTGGCTTCTCTATTTTTCCATTGTGTTCTTTTTTTTTCTTTTTGGTACCAGGGATTGAACCCAGGGGCACTTAACCACTGAGCCACATCCCCAGCCCTTTGCATGTTTTATTTTGAAACTGGATCTTGCTAAATTGATGAGGCTGGCTTTGAATTTGCAATCCTCCTGCCTCACCCTCCCAAGCCTCTGGGATTACAGGTGTGCACCACTGCGCCCAGCTTCCCCTTGTGTTCTCTTCTAGGATGATCAACTGCTCTGGTTGACTTGGGACCAAAGGATTTCCTCAGGACACAGGATGTGCATGTATGTATACATACATATGCATGCAAGTGTGATGCCTGTATGTGAACATGACGCACACATGCATGCATGCCCACGCTCCTCATGCTCACCTCTTTATCAGCTCCAGGGAATGTGATCTGATCCCCTCCAAGGAACGATTGTTTATTTTTTTGTAGGGGCTGCCACATGGAAGGTTCAGTAAATGTTTGCTAATAAATGAGCAGATCAGTCTACCCACGTGAGAGCACTAGGCAAGACTTCATGGGCAGGGGACTAACAGGTTGACTTGGGCTTTGCAAGAAAGAGATGGAGTAGAATCCTGGCCTTCTAGGCAGGAGAGGATTGCACCAGGTAGAGCTCAGGCCTGCTTTCTTGGTGTCACCCCGCCCACTCCCCTCCGTATCTCCTGCCTCCTTGGCAGCCCTGAGGGGCCATCCGCAGTGTCTGCTCCCAGGCACATTTGCTGTCAACAGCGATGGTGATGCACAGCTCCCTGGAGCTCGGCTTATTCCTATGCTTGTTGACAGGGGGCCCAGGGGAGCTGGGAGCAGTCCTGAAGCCTGTGTGGCCCACCCTCCAGGAATGACAGTTGCTTCACCCTCACCCTGGGGCCCTCAGTTTCCAGGGAGGAAAATGCTCAGTTTCCAGAAATGCTGCTGCGTTTCTGTCTTCCTCCAGAGACGACAGACAGTCCCAGCTAGGACGTCTCAGGGCTGGGCTACTCTTCCTGAGGCATCCATTTCCCTCCTTCAGAGGCCTCCCCGGGCCTTCTGCCCAGGCCTCAAAAGCTCAGGACAGAGGAGCAGCAGGGAGGCCCACAAATAGGAGACTGGGGGCTGCCCTGAGCAGCAGGCAAGGCTGGGCCCTGGCCACCAGCCGCTTTCCATTCTTTAATGGCTCAGGTAACGAGGGCAGGTGCAAGCCGCTCTTGCTGGTGTCAGGACCCCACAGCCTTCCCTGGCTGCCCTACTCAGGAACGGCTTTCTTCTTCTTCCCCTTCCTTCTCTCTTTCTCTGCTCTCTGCCTTGTCTATACCTCAGCTGGCAGTCCTTGCACCTTTGCATCCATCTACCCATCCCTCTGCTTTGCTTTGCTTTTTTTTTTTTTGGTGGTACTGGGGCTTGAACCCAGGGCTTTGTGCATGCCAGGCAAGCACTCTACCAACTGAGCTATATCCCCAGCCCTGCTTTGCTTTTCTTTAAAAAAAAAAAAAAAAATTGGGGGAAGCTGTTACCAGGGATTGAACTTGGGGCACTCAGTCACTGAGCCACATCCCCAGCCTTTTTTTATATTTTATTTAGAGAAAGGGTCTCACCCAGTTACTTGGTGCCTGGCTAAGTTGCTGAGGCTGGCTTTGAACTTGCGATCCTCCTGCCTCACCCTCCAGAGCCACCGCGATTCCAGGCATGCTCCATTGCTCCCGGCTCCTGCTTCTTTTATCTCTGCAGTCCTTACGACAAACCAAGATGGATCAGTTATTCATGCGTGCTCGCCACGCCACGTCCCCAGTGGAATGAGGGCAGAGGCTAGCTCATTGATTGCCCGCTGAGGCCCAGCACTTAGCAAGCTCTGCAGATCAGCATTAGGGATGCATGAGAGGCCCGTCTTCAGTCTCACACCCAGCTGAGGGTGCTGTGTTTGGAAGGTCCCTGAGCACCCGAGGCTGGAGGAACCCCCTACAGTTCTACAAGCTAGTCTTTGCCCCTCAGGGAGACAGGAAAGGCAGAGGAAGGTTTTGGAGTACAAGGTCTTGGCAGCCCTGATGCCAGCTCCAGCGCCAGCCAGTGGAGACGTGCTGGCCTCTTGCCTTGCCCTTGACATTTTCTCCTGGGTCCCGCTCCACCGATGCCCACACTCCTTTGGTCCAGAATGTCGAGTTCATTTCTGCCTCTGTCCCCCAGTTCCACCTTTCTGTGACCACAGCCCCTGTGTAATGAGGTGATTGGTCCTGGGGGGGATGATGATGCCCATGTGTCCTTGTTCTTGTAATACAGAGGAAGGGACTGAGACCCACAGGGGGGGTGCTGAGCACACTACTCCTGGTTGGCAGAGCTCAGAAATCACTGATTCATTCTTGGACACGTATTCACTCAGTCCCCACTCTACACTGTGTCAGAGGCTTTCTCGGTGCTTGAGATACATCACTGTACAAAACAATGGGACGACAACTGGGGATGTAACTCAGTGGCAGAGTACTTGCTGTTAGATGGTGGGTTTGAGCCCCAGCACCACAAAAACCACAGCAAACAAACTGCAAAATACTCAAACCAATGGGCAACACCATTGATATAACAATATCACAGAATTAACAACGAAAATAACTTCCACTTGTTCATCTTTTACGATGCAGTGAGTTTTGTCCAAGGCACTTCCCATTTTACGGACCTAGAGGAAGTCCTCATTTTTCAAATGGAGACCACCCAGCTAATGTGTCCCTGACTCAGAAGCCCAGGCTTACATCCACTGGGTTCCATCTCAACTTCTCAAGTTTCAGCACTTCCGTCTTGGCTCCCAGAATCGTCCAGGGCTATGCCTACCTACTTTCTGTCTCTCCCACTTTCCCTTGACTGTTCTGTATTCAAAGAGCATCTACCATTTAAAGGGCAAAGTTTGTATCCTTGACTTAAGTCTAAACATGAAGTTTAACAATGGTCCCTACTGTTTTCAAGGGATTGGAAAGATGTTGCAAAATTCAGAGGTGTTGGGGAAGGAAGGATGCTCCCCAAGCTCTGGTCACACTGGAGCATGAAGCGACAGAATGAGCTTTTTCTCTGGGAGTCCAGAGTTAAACACAGTTGGATCCCTGGATCAGCAGGTCCTGGATCCTTGGATTCAACCAAGCACAGATCAAAAATATTTAGGAAAAAAAAAATACATTAGTTCTGATCATGGACAGACTTTTCTTGTTGTTATTCCCTAAACAATACAGGGTAACAATTTACATTGCATTTACATTATAGTAGGCATTAGAAGTAATCGAGAGGTGATCTGAAACACAGGCGGGGCTGGGGGTGTAACTCAGCGGTAGAGTGCTTGCCTGGCATGTTGGAACCCCTGGGTTCCATCCCAGCACCATGCACAAAAAATAACAAATATATATAAAATAAAGTACAGGTGCATGGAGATGTGCTTAGGTATGCAAATACTATGCCATTCCCGGATGATGGTATCTGTTGTGGACTGGAAGGAACTCCACCTCATGTACAACCACAAGAAGGGGACGTTATACTCCATCTATGTATAATATGTCAAAATACATACCACCATGTATAACTAAAAAGAACATTTAAAAGAGAAAATTAGCAATATTAAAAAAAAATAGTAAACAGAAACATAGTTGTTTTAGGATGCATGCATACATACATATTGAAAATATACCAAAAAACAAGAAATGAATTCAGAAGACCATTTTCACTTTGGTGGAGAATAGAAAGGAGTATAATTAGGAGGACAAAAAGATCCTCAAGTGTGTTGGTGATGTTGTCTTTACTAAGTGGAGTCATTATTCATACATGGGTATTCATTACAGTATTTTTATATGTTGTGTGTGTGTTATAGAAATATTGCCCAACTGGGGTGGGGATGTAGCTTAGTGGTAGAGTACTTACCTAGCATATGCAGCCCTGGGTTTGATTCCAGTACTGAAAAAGATTAATTGTATTAATCAATTAATAAAAATTTAAAAAATAGGATGGTGCTATGTATGAAAAATGGATCTATCACCTGCTACTTACCCATCCACCCACTCTCCCTGTCCTCTTTATGGGCACATCTAAAGCCCAGGGGAAATGGAAGAAGGAGGTGTGGCCCCACCTGAGGGAGGTGAGGGGGGAAACAAGCCACTGACAGGGGAGGTGGGGCCAGGAGGTTGGATGACAGCCTGAGCAGTGAGGTCAGGAGCTGAGGGGAAGTCATGGTCCCTGCAGGAAAACAATGGAGCCACAAAGGACGTTACTGAGATTTTAATAAAGGGACTATTCACAACAGGTGGACAGGGTTAAGGGGAACCCACAAGGTGGCACAGTCCAGCTCAATAAGAGCTGGGAGCCTTGTCTCTCAGCCTGAGGGAAGGGAAGAGGGACCTGTGAGACCGCTGCAGGAGGGCTACCTGACAGGAGGGCTACCTGATAGGACGCAGTGGCCAGCAGGGACAGGGCAGCTGGTGGAACATGCATCCTGGTCTCATCTCCTGCTAGGGGGGTCCCACGGGCCAAACCCAAGCAGAAGCAAAGGGACGCCCATTCAAACAGCCTGCAGAAGAAAGTTTTGTAAACAGTAGGTTCCAGAATATTAGAGTGCTGTACGAGGCCAGGGTTCTAGTGTAAGTTAAGGCAGCAATGGCGTTTAACTATGAAGTTGCCATCGTAAAAAGATGAGTTTCATGTAAGAATGTTTTTAATGAAGCGGTCAGAAATATTTATTTTTTTGGGGGGAATTAACCAAATTTGGTACTCTACCAACAAAACTATATCCCAGCCCTTTTCAACTTTATTTTGAGACAGAATTGCATTAAGTTGTAGAAGCTGGCCTCAAACTTGTGATCCTCTAGCCTCAACCTCCTCAGTTGGTGGAAGTACAGTTGTGTACCACTGTACCTGGCTATTGTATTAAGTCTTAACCCATGATTCTCTTTATTTTTCCAGATGATGAAGCAGGAAGTATGCATAAACTTGTAGTACATGCTAAAAAATGATGGTTAGTCAGGGCCAAGAGTGTAGCTCAGTGGTAGTAGTGCTTGCCTAGCAGATGCAAGGCCCTGGGTTTTCTCCCTGCACCACAAAGTAAATAAGTAAATAAATAAGTAAACAAGTAAAATGAAGTATAATGATTGTCTTAAAGAAAAAGCATGGTGGGCTGGGGATATAGCTCGGTTGGTAGAGTGCCTGCCTCGTAAGCACAAGGCCCTGGGTTCAATCCCCAGCCCACCATGCT
>JAJEJO010001866.1:83253-113762 GCA_020662805.1 Glaucomys volans
CCCACATACAGAAGAGGAGAGCCACAGGAGTGTGATGGTTGGGTGTGCAGGGACCGGGGGCAGCATTGCCGAAGCCCCTGCCTGCCATGGTCTTGGTTTCTGAGCAGTTCAGGGCCAGCATTCCGAGCACTTCAGTTGGTCCATTCCCAGGAGCCAGAAACCACCCGGACCACCAAACCCAATTTTTCCTCCCTCCAAATAGAGAGCCCTTTTGAGCCAGGCACAGTGGCACACACCTGCAATCCCAGTGACTCAGGAGGCTGAGGCAGGTGGATTGCAAGTTCAAAGCCACCCTTAGCAAAAGCAAGATGCTAAGCAACTCAGTGAGACCCCGTCCCTAAATAAAATACAAAATAGGGCTGGGGATGTGGCTCAGTAGTTGAGTGCCCCTGGGTTCAATCCCTGGTTATCCCCCCAAAGAGCCCTTTTGATCTTTATCATTCCCTGGCATCTATATGCCAAAGGTCTTGTGCAATAGAAATAGAATTATCAGCAAGCACCTAGAGCAGATGAGGTGTTAGGCTGTTTTAAGCACATTACAGTTCTTAACTCAGTTGGTCTCAGTAGTTAGTGGAAGTCTGGCTGGTTTCTTTGCCTACGCAGCAAAGTCCTTGATGGCAGGGACTAGAGTGATGGGTGAACGCTGTTTCTTACCATGCGGGAGGAGGGGAGAGGAGGAGGGGAGAAGAGGCCCTTGGTGTGTGTGTGTACGGAGGTTTTGACTCTGGATGGTGAATTGTGAGGATCTGGTTCCCTTTTTTGTGCCCTCCTGGATTTCCTACCATGAGCAAATGCTACCTTTTTTTATTTTTTTATTTTTTTATTTTTGGAACCAGGGATTGAGCTCAGGGACACTTGGCCACTGAGTCACATCCCCAGCCCTATTTTGTATTTTATTTAGAAACAGGGTCTCACTGAGTTGTTAGGGCCTCGCTAAGTTGCTGAGGCTGGATTTGAACTCGTGATCCTCCTGACTCAGCCTCCCAAGTCGCTTGGATTACAGGCGTGCGCCACCGCGCCTGGCTTGCGCCACCGCGCCCGGCTGCAAATGCTACTTTTACACTCTTAAAAGAAAAATTAGAAATTAAAAAATATCTTCATAGAGCATTTGTTGAATGGCGACCGCAGGAGTGACTTTCCAAGGATGAATAAGAAGCCACAGAAGCTGGGAGCCTTCAGCAGGTCCCTCCCAGTCTGGCTGGCACCTGTCCTGATGGTCAAGGTCCTGCCCTGGAACAACCATTGTCTGGGGTGTACCTTGAAACTCTCCCAGCCTAGAGGTCATGACCACTGCTCTGGAGGAAGGACAGTTCTGTCCTGTGGCCAGTTCCCTCTGCTGAACAAGCAGCCTCTGTCCAATGGGGTACTTCCCATGTTGATCTCTTTGACTCTACAGATGGCGGCATGATGGGATTGTTCCAACTTCTTCCTGGGCTTCCCATTTCAACCTTAGGAATTGCTGGCTCCACATGGGTGTCCATACCCTGCAGCAGGAGTCTTCAGCCTCGTCTGCGTATTTGAAGGAATACCAAGGTTTGGGTTGCATCCCACTCTCGTTGAATTGGAATCTCTGGGGTAAGATGGTGGCAGGAAGGTTTTCTAAGCTTTCCTGGGTGACTCTGTGTGCAGTCAGAGTTGTGAACCACTAAGGCCACGGTGCAGAAAGATCCTGGTATTGAAGGAGCAGTGCAGACGGGTTTGTGCTGCACTGGGTGTCCAGGTGTGTTAATGACTCTGAGGGCTTCCAGTTGGTTTCAGAGTTGGCAAGAGGGTTAGATCCTGTGCATGGAGACGGATGCAGTCATGAGCGTGACATCCACCCAACATGTGTGAATTTGGACATGGGTTCTGATGTGCTGAGGAAGGAGGTAGTTCAGGTAGGGGAGGACCCTCAGGCTTGTCTTTCTACAGAAGGTTCTGGAAGCAGTTGGGGGAGAGAGTCCCTTGCACTGGTGAAGCGACTCTCCTGGTCCTTTCTAAGGGTTTTCTCAGGGCTCCTTATCTGATGATCCAGTCCCTGTGTGCCTTTGGCTCATGCTTTCCACCCACCTCCCTGTGCCCCCTTGGGGTGTGGCTGGCTACTCTTCAGTCACTGCCCTGGCTCTCCAGGACACCCCGGCAGAACTAGGCCTGGACAGATAAGAGCCGTGCTTGTTAACACAGCTGTTCTCTGCAACACCCAGCCTTGTTTTCAAACCTACGGAAACTTGGGTGCGGAAGTGTGGCTACATCCACCCAACTTCAGAGTTGGGCTTGGTTCCAAATAAAAGGAAATTCAGTCAGTTTTCCCAGACATGGTGACAAAAATAGAGTTGACAGGAACCTCATAGGATCTGCTGGGGTCCCAGCATTACACCTAGAGAAATCAATTGGATCTTTGGACTGGGTACTGTTAAATGTCCCATTCGAACCTGAACTTCCAGCATCAACAACCACCCTTGGAATTGGTCCCCAGGGAGGTTCTTTGAAGAAGACACCCTGCAAGTTGATGTTCTCTTACAAAGGAGGTCATTTTGTTCCTTTGGCTGTTGGTGGTCCTAGAGTTTCTTTGGGCTTTACTGAGCCTCTTTGGCTACTAATCTTAGCACAAGGGTCTAACATAAATTATCTGCATGTTTAAGGAGATTGCACTTGGAGAGGGGAAAGAACTGGATGATGGAACTCAAGTTTGGATCAACTTGAGTTGATCCATCATCCATGCAGACTGGATCCTGGCATGATTTGTTAACCTCAGATTTGGCCTTGGTTTCCAGCTCAAGCTTCTGTGTCCTATGTATGCTTATGAGGCAGAAAGGGGACCACCTTCTTTGGAAGCTTGTTCTGCCTCAACATTCCCAGCAGGATTGTGCTGAGTGGGTACTGATGCCACGTGTACCCTTCCCCACACTCCTGGAGGGCACTCTTGAGTCACTGGTCTTCCTTCAGCTCAGCACCAGCTCCTTCTGCTCACAGGGAGGGCTTCTCTAAAGGGCCCAGCAGGTTTTCCACCATCTGACAGGAGGTCACGCTGCCAGTGAGTAGCAGAACTCAGATCTCCTGATTTCCTTCTGGTCCTCATCCTTGTAATGGGCTGTCGAGGTGAGATGGCTCTGGTCATCGAAGGGCCCCAGAGACTAGGGATGACATAAGCAGGAAGTGCATCATCAGGGTTAGGAAGGACCACATGAATCCATGTTGTCACACAATGTCCACGTGCCCACACTGTATGTGGTCTAGATGGGCAGAGGAAATCCTTGGAGATGCTAGACCCACTCCCTCTGGTCAAGGGAAGGTTCTGGAGGGCGCCGGCCTCTGATTGTGTTAAGGGGACAGGGAGTGGAGGTAGGATGGCTGGACTGTGAAATGTGGCCCAGATGTGCCTGGGAGAAATCATTTGGGCCCTTGGAGCTTTACTGTCCTCATCTGCAAAGTGGGAGCAGTAAGAGTACCTCCTTCACGGCTTGACAGCAAGGCTAAGGTGGGTGACGTCAGCAGAGCTTTGCACAGGGGACACTTCCTATGGCTGCAAACCTGTTTCTTAAAGGGCCCTTTGTTCTGACCTGGCCTTCTATGGCTCTTGCCCAACTCCTCTGAGCCCCTGGGGGCATGTGTGGGATGGGTCTGTCCCTTTGAGCAGGAGGCAAAGGTGCCCTCAGGGGAAGTGACTTGCCCCTGAGACACATGGTGAGTCAACAGCTAGGTGTCCTGGAGCCTGGCGTCTCCCTGCCCTCCGCGGCCTCTCTGCCTTCCACTGCCAGCCAGGCCGTGCTCCCTTCTTGCTGCAGTCCCTGCCGGAAACCCCACCCCATTGTCCTAGGCTGCAGCCTGGGCCTCAGGAGTCCAGCTGTGCTGGGCTGACATTTCCTTCTGTGGCTGAGATGACTCCAGGAGATGCCTATCAGGTTCAGGGAAAGCCGAGGCTCTGAGCCAGCGCTCTCGGGCAGGCAGGACTTAGACAGGAGGTCACCGGACCCCGCAGCCTGTCCTGGTTCTCCCTTCTCCTCTTCCTCAGTACCTCCCGATGGCCCTGGTGTGGAGCATGGGCGAGAGGCCAGGCTGCCAGGCCAGTCGCAGCTCCTCCAGCACTACCAGGCCGTGGCTGGGAGACTGGCAAAGGTGCCCTCCCTGGGCAGCTGACAGCCCCCAGGAAGCAGGGACAGGGCCAAAGTGGGCAGGGGCAGGTTTTAAGTAGGAATGGTTTAATCACTTTTGTTTTCACCTAGAAAAAAAGTTTCCTTGAACTTTAGAGTCCACTAGATCAGAATGTAAGACCCGCCCCATCATGGACGAGCTCTATAAAGGTGGGAAGTTGAAGTTCTCTCTCCAAGCCCGGGCTTTCTGTCTGTTAAGTGGGGACAAAAATACCTACTCCTTAAGGCTTTCATAAAGAATGAAGTTCAGGGCTGGGATTATGCCCAGTTGGTAAGGTGCCTACCCTACAAGCACAAGGGCCTTGGGTTCAATCCCCAGCACCGCAAAAAAAAAAAAAAAGAATGAATGGTACAATACACGTAGAGACCTTAGCAGAGGGCCTGGCACAAGGGAGCCAGACTGGTAGGTGTCCCTGCGACAAGAGTGACCTGGAACACCTTACACCACACACCCTTTACTGGGAAAAGCAGCCAATTTTTTTACTTTCGTGGTCTGGGGAGTGAATCCAGGGCACTCTACCCCTGAGTTATATCCTTATCCTTTTTTAGTTTTTGAGTGTGGCTCTCACCAAGTTGCTGAGACTGGTCTCAAACTTGTGCTCTTCTTGCCTCAGCCTCCCAATTGTGTGCCACTGTGCCTGGCCCAAGCAGCCCGCATTCTGCTGGGTCATCTTGGTGGATAGGACTCACACTTCATTCACTCAGGGACTCTTGGTTGAAAGCTTACCATGCCGTTCAGGAGATGACAGTGAGCAAGACAACCCCGTTCTCAGGTTGTGGGTGAGTGTTCAGGGTCAGGGTGAGGGGCGGGAGGGGGTGGGGCAGGAGCAGACAACCAATGAGTGAAAACGAGTAAAAATAATCTAACTCGGGCTGGGGTGTAGCTCAGAGGTACCCTGAGCCCTGGGTGAAGCCCTGGGTTACATCCCCAGCTCTGCAAATGTAATACAAAAACCTGGCTTCACCTAGAGATGAGTCCTTTGAAGACACCTGCAATAGAAGGGGCTAGCAGGGGACCCGTAGCACAGAGCTGTGTTGTTTATTTTTTTAAGGTAGTGGGGATTAAACTCAGGAGCACTTAACCACCGAGCCACATCCCCAGCACCCCCTCACCCCATTTTTTTTAATCTTATTTACAGACAGGGTCTTGCTGAGTTGCTTAGGGCCTTGCTAAGTTGCTGAGGCTGGCTTTGAACTGGAGATCCTCCTGCCTCAGCCTCCGGAGCCGCTGGGATTACAGGTGTGCACCACCGTGCCAGGTTGGAGAGAAGGCCTTTCTATGGAGGAGTGGTGGGGCACTATTTGAAGGAGGGAGGGTGTGAATAGTGAAAAGAGGAGGTTGAACAGTTTTCTGATGCGAAGAAGGGCACATCGGGGAGCCCCAGTGTAGAGACCAGCTCATAAGAAAACAGGGAGGCCAGAGTAGCTGGGGCAGGGTGCAGGTGGCAGGACGTTAAGTTGTTAAACTGTGGCGGAGTCCATGCAGGTCACACACACATGCACACACACACTCACACGCCTGAGAACCCCTCTGGGCCTGGACTCTGCTCCCTGGCTGTGACCTCTCTCCCCTTGCAGGTGGCCGGTTGCCTGCGTGTGTGGAGGGGGAGCCAGGGAACAGCAGAATGCTGACCGTGGTGGGTTGTGTATTTTTTTTAATTAGGGTGATGGAAGGCAGCTGTCGCTGGTTACTTTTTATTTATTTGTGTAGTCCCTGCTTTCTGATTAAACTTTCTGGTGCTATTTGCTGATGCCAGAGGCAATTTTGACTTCTGGAAACAGCAGGGCTCAGCTACTCCCATGGGCTGGCCCAGCTTTAGGACCAGCTCCCCCATGTGCTGACGACATGCAGGAAGCAGCAGGCAGCCACAGGCAGAGCTTCCTCCTGATGACCTCCAAGCTCCCTGTGCCAGCCTTCATTAGGACCAGAATTCAGGGGGAAGAAAGTCACCTCTGTCCCCAAGTCAAGCCAGTTGCTTAACTAAACTGACAAAAATTTCCCCTCATTAAATTGATGCTCATTCAAGTGATTTCGATGCAAACAACATTTCTTGGGACCCGGCACTCTATAACCCAGTGACAAACCCAGTTGACAATTATAGGAACAGTAGGCTGGCTAACAGCTGTTCTGATGGATGGGACCCAGGCCCCAGTTATGTATTTCCACATTATCATAATGCTAGAAAAAAGATGAACAAGAGTATCTCCACCCTCCAGAGCAGGTGCCCATGGGGGGACCCTGTGACAAGCCTGGATGAGGTGGGGCATTTGACAGCTGAATAAACCAAGCAAGGAGATGTACAGCAAGTGGATCAAAAGTCAATTTTCCCCTGTGCTTATCACCCTGAGCCAAATCACACATTGCCTGCTTCCTTTGCCCCTACTCACCCAGGAAACCCCATCTCCAAAGTCCGTGAAGTTTTCCTTTCCTTTCTCCTGGGTCTTCCCCAGAGTGTTCCCCTCTGAATAACTGCAGCTCAGGCAACTCGGATTCCACTTATTTATTTGACAGCAGGCACGTTGGAGTTATTACGTGCCAGATGCCCACCGTCTCCTCCAAGGACTTTTGGGGTTTTGTTCCCCAGGTTCCCCCCTCTCCCCGTTCCTCTCTGCCTCCCTACAAAACTTCAGGTTCCAACCTCCGGCTTCTCGTGTCTGTCTGTGGGTAGGACTTCTAGCCTCTCTGTGCACATGCCAGCCCTAACTCTGCTTCAGGGTCTTCTTATAAAGGCTCTGCTCTTTGGGGAGGGTCTTTGGGGACCCTCCCAGTGGCCAACACTCTGTTTTCCAGTCACAGTCCTGGGTTGTTCAGGTCCCAGCTTTCAGGGGTCTCCCTGGGACCTTCTCACAGCCCCTCCGTTGTTCAGTCTCAGCTCCCCTTTTTCAGCTCTGATGAGATGATGGGATCTTGTCCCCTTCCAGCTGGTCAGGGAAAGGGAGATCAAAGAGGGGTGGTGGGCCTTGCCATGGAGCCTCCCTGTGCCCGTGGTGGGTGGGATGCCTCTGTGATGAACCCCAGGCCAGGACAGGGGTGGGGGCCGGCTGAGAACACATTCAACATCTCTGATGAGCTTGGGGTGGGAGGTCAGCACACCGTGACCACAATCTGCCTGCATTCAGTGGGGTGTCCATGGAAAGGGTGGTGGTGTGGACAGGGTGGGATGTCATTTCCCTGACCTCATCCAGCCTGTTTTCTTTTGCCTCCCTTGGATCAGGGGCACGCCCTGCTGTCGTTTGTAAATACCAGGACTCGTTCCTGGGCTCTGGGTTGCCTCTTTCCCTGTCCATTTTCTCAACTTGAGTGCAGGGCAGCAGGGCAGGGATGGACAAGTCCCCTCAGAGTAGGGGCCCCACAGAAAGCCAGTCGTGGTGGATGGTGTGCAACAGGGAGTGGTCCCAAACTTCCCTTTCAGCCTTCCTCCTTGAACTGGACAGTGACTCACCCAGAACAATGACATGATCACAGGAACATGCAGGGAGTGACATCCAGGCCTGCAGGTCGGGGTGCGTGAGGCGGGGGCCCAGGAGAGTCAGGAAAGACCCTGCGTGATACAGAGCAGAGTCCTGGCTCCTGTGGCCTGGAGGAGGGAGAGGAAGGGGAGCTGGTACAAAAGACAGAGACTTGGGAGGCTGAGGCAGAGAGATGGCAGGTTCAAAGCCATCTTAGTGAGACCCTGTCTCAAAAGCAAGCAAAAATACCCAGAAAAAGTGTAGCTCAGAGGTGGAGTGCTTGCCTAGTGTGTGCAAGGCCCTGGGTTCAATCCCCAGCTCTGCCAAAGACAGAGACAGACCAAGCTGGGGAGAAAGTCTCAAATAACAAGATCAGGGAAAGTGCTCAGGAAACATCAAGGCAGATTCAAGGCATGCAGCCAGCTCCCCTGCAGAGCCGAGGGGAGGCCCAGGTGAAACCAAAGAGAACCTGAGGCTCTGAGTTACAGAGGGGTTGAGGAAACAGAAGCCCAGCAAGGTGGGAAGAGCTTGGCTCTGGATCATCCAGCCACAGAGAGGTCAAGCAGACCCTGCCAGAAGCTGCTGGGCTCTTCCCTCATTCCTGTGGACAATGCTTGGGGTGTGAAAAACTTGAACTGGGAGAGCTGAGTTGGTGGGGTTTCCTGGGTGGGAAATGGTTTGTGTAAAACATAAGGGTGGGAACACTGAAAAGGAAGCAGGGGGTAGCAATCAGATCTCACAGCTGGCCCAGTGCCCGGGCGGGTGTATTGTATGTCTGTAATCCCACCTACTTGAGAGGCTGAGGCAGGAGGATCACAAGTTCAAGGCCCAACCTGGGTAACTTAGTGTAACTGTTTGTCAAAATAAAAATTAAAGGTCTGGAGTGTAGCTTATTGGTAGAGCACCCTGAGTTCAATCCCCAGTACTGAAAAAACAAAACAAAAACATTCTGCCTCTCAGAGTGTTCTTTTTTACTCTCTCCTTTCGTCTTCCATGTTTATCTGTCTCATCCTGTGTTGTACCCTCTTCTTGCTCCTCTGTAGTGTCTCTCTTTCTCTCCTCATCCAGTTGAGCATTGATGTTGGCAAGAAGCCTGCATCTTTCCTCCTGATCCATTTTGCTTCCCAATCAGTTTTGTTCTGTTGTCCCAGGGCACAGCCTAGGGAGCACCGTGAAGAGTTAATGAGCCAGGAGGCAAGGCTTCTGCCCCTGAAGGATGTGGTTCCTAAGCGGGACACATTCATCCAACAAAATGCATGGAATATCTAGTACTGCTGGGCTCTGGGCTGGCTCAGAATTCCCCTGCCCTCAGCTCACTGTTTATGGGGAAGACTGACACATAGAAATAACTCAAGTGTTAAAAAGAACGAGTGAGTGGTCCAGGGTGATGTCAGCCATGTGTCATGGGCAGGAACTGGGTCAGCTCCCTGCCTTCTCCCTCCCTTCCTTCCTTCTTCTTTCTTCCCTCTCTCCCTCCCTTCCTTCATTCTTTCCACAGTCTTGGATGTGCCTATGGAGCTCTGAACCTACATTTCTAGTGTCTTGACAGACATTTCCACCTGGGTACAACACTGAAAGCACGTTCCATCCAGAGCCCTTGGCTTTCTTTTCCATTCCTGCCTCTCTGTGTTTCCCATCTTAGGTGAACGCAGTGCCCCAGTCAGAAACCTCTGGTTGTTTTCACCTCCACCTCTTCATACACATACACCTGCAATAGACAGGTGAGGGTCCACCTCCAGAACTTTCCAGTCTGCCCAGCACTGCTCTCTGTCCACATGGCCATGACCAACTGGTGTTCTCATTGCCTCTCAGCCAGACCTCGCAGAGTGCCCAGCCCTGGGCCCTGACAGACCACTCCTGGAGTGCACAGCCCTGTCAGGAATGTTTCTAAAGAACAAAGCAGATTTCATTTATTTATTCCATTATTTTTTTTTTTTTTGGTACTGAAGATTGAACCCAGGCCACTCCACCACTGAGCCACATCCCCAGCCCTATTTTGTATTTTATTTAGAGACAGGGTCTCACTGAGTTGCTTAGGGCCTCGCTAAGTTGCTGAGGCTGGCTTTGAACTCGTGATCCTCCTGACTCAGCCTCCCAAGTCACTTGGATTACAGGCATGCGCCACCACACCTGGCTAAGAGGTATGTATTATTATAACCATATCTCACCGACTTGATGCCACCAATGGTAAGATTCACATTTTTGTCACATTAAGAAAGGAAAACTCTAACACAATGCTTTCTAGTCAATTAGAACTTTATTTTATATTTAATGAAAGAGCTCTTCTAAGTCAGATGTGCTGTTGTATGCCTCTAATCCCAGCGATTTGGGAACCTGAGGCAGGGTGGCAAGTTTGAGGTCAGCCCGGGCAATTTAGCAGACTCTGTCTCAAACAAACACCAAACCCCCAAAGGGTTGGGGATGTAACTCAATGGTACAGCTTTCGCCTAGTATGTGTGAGACCCTGGTTTCCATCATCAGTACAGAAAAGAAGGAAGGAAGAGGAGGAAGAAGAGGGGTGGGAGAAGGATGACTGGGATCCTCCTGCCTCAGCCTCCAGAGTCGCTGAGATTATAGGCATGCACCTGGGTGCTTGGCTCCCAGACCCCTGATTCTTCAACAGTTGATTTGCATGTGTAAGTGATGATAACCGTGGCATTACAGCCTCTTAGCCAATGATTCTAAGACGATGTTAGATGTGTTAAAATGTCAAAACCAAAACAGAAAACATTGAGTATCTTACAATTGATGGAAAATGTTATTCCATTTACAGATGACAAAACTGAGGTGGGGGAGAGGTTACATATCTTTCCTGCGGTCACATTGCTAGTAAGCTAGTAAGTGGCAGAACTGAGCTGTGAACCCAGGCAGTCTGGCTCTGTGGTGGTGCCTTTACCAGAATGTTGCTGGACTCTGAAGTCCTTGCTAGAAGTCTGCCTCCCAGAGCAGGTGGAATCTGAATCCTCCTCCCGCACTCCTGGCCTTGACCTACTCTGTGTTTCTAGCCTCCTTGGCTCCCAGGTGTCTAGTGCTTGGGCTGCCCTGGTCTGCTCTTGGCAGGGGATTGCAACCCTTTTGTACCTGGCTTGTGTTCCTGGGCCCTCCTGAGACAATGGCTCAGACACCACTTGGAGTCTAAGGCTGGGCTCAGTGCCACCTCCTGAGGGACCCTTGGTGATGCTGTGGCAGAATTCAGCTGGCTGTAGCATGTGACTGTGGGCCTCTTGTGGGGGAGAGGCTTCTATGTTGGTGCCTCTATCCCAGCGAAGTTCTGTGGCCTCAACTACACTAAACTCCTGTCATCCCTCCCTGTAGTGACTGGGAACCTGGTCATTTGAGAAACATTTTGGAGATCTGGAATATTCTGTAGCTGCCTCCTGGAGGTTGACCAGCTGGGGACTCCCTGTTCATACTGTATAAGTGATATCCTGTCCACAGGGTTGGAAGGGAGTGTTCCTCACATGAGAGTGAATTGTGGGAAATGCTTGGGTGTGTTGTAAGCTGGACACCCTCACCTGGAGACCCCAATAACCGAACAACTCATGACACCCGTGACTTAGGCACTGCAGATGGAGGTCTCATGGGTGTGAAAGTGTGTGTGTATGAATGTGTCCTCAGTGGGGTGGAAGCACTGGTGGACAGACCTCCTCCTTTTCGGCTCAAATCTCATTTCCTGGAGGCTCCAGGGTCCTCGTCTCAGTTCCTGCCCTAGGGCTGTGAGCCAGCAGCTCTGGAGGGAGACACCCAGGCCAGTGCCAGCCCTGGGCTCCAGCTGTCCTCCTCCGTGGCATGGGGGTGGCAAAAGCCTGTGTGGGAGAAGCAGAGGAGGAATGTTCCAGGCCTGCTCAGTTATTAAAGACCTCTCAAGATAATGAGGCACAGGGAAGAACAAAGAAACAGAAAGCAGCTAAATTAAAAAAAATGCCTCCCTCTGCACTTGGACAGGGAGGTCTGGGTGAAAGCATCTGGAGGACGGTCAAGGCCATCTGCAGGAAGGAATTTCTGACCACGGCAGGTGGGCAGGTCTTGGGTGTCCGCGAGGATGTAAGATGTCCCACAGTTGTGGGTCTGTGGTCTTCTGAGCTAAGGGGCCTTGTCTCTTATAACGAACACCCTGGATTTGTGGGTGATCTTTCCCCTCAAGATCAGGGATTTAGAGGCAAATTGCACCTTGCTTTTTTTGTGTGTATATGCTGCTGGGAATTGAACCCAGGGCCTTGTGCATGCTAGGGCACTTTGCTCTTACATCCCACTGTGGAGAGACTTCGTGACTTTATCCAAAACTTTTATTTTTTATACATGACAGTAGAGTGTGTTTTGACATATTGCACATACCTGGGTATAACTTATTCTAATTAGGATCCCATTCTTGTGGTTGTACATGAGGTGGAGTTACACTGGTCATGTATTCACATATGAACATAGGAAAGTGATGTCCGATTCATTCTATTTGTCTTTCCTATTTCCGTCCCCACTCCCTTCCCTTCATTTCCCTTTGTCCAATCCAGTGAACTTCTATTCTTCCCTTCTCCTTCTTAATGTGAGTCAGCATCCACATATCAGAGAGAACATTCAGCCTTGGTTTATTGGGATTGGCTTCTTTCACTTAGCATGATCGTCTCTAGTTCCATCTACTTACAGGCAAATGTCCTAATTTCATTCTTCATTATAGCTGACTAATATTCCATTGCGTATGTACACCACATCTTCTTTATGCATTCATCTGTTGAAGAGCTTATCTAAAACTTTGGTGATCCTCTTCCATAGCTGACCGGAGCTGTCTCTGAGAGCAGGGATTGCTCAGGGAACGCTTTCTTCCTTGTTCCTAACCTACTTCTTTCTGAGTTTTCTACTGTGCCTTGGAATTTGGAAAACCAGATAGTCATGTTGGAGATGCCAGTTATTCTTGTGTGGAAAGATTAAAAAAAAATATATGTGTGGTTAAGAGTACTGCATCAGTGCCCCGATTTCTTCAGGTGAGGGCAAGCCCCTCCACTAGGCTTTAAGAGTCTCCAGGAAAGCATAAGAAAAAAAAAAAATTGGGGCTGGGGAATCTAGCTCAGTTGGTAGAGTGCCTGACTTGCAAGCACAAGGCCCTGGGTTCAATCCCCAGCACTGAAAGAAAAAAAAAATGAAAAAAAATTGATTCAACACTTCCTGCAGAGAAGGTATAAGTTGAGGTGGAACTGGAGAAAGCATTGTTTTCTTTTTTTTGTACTGGGGGCTGAACCCAGGGATGCTTTACCACTGAGCTACCTCACTCGTCTAGTCCATTCTATTTTTTATTTTGAGACAGGGTCCCCTTTAGTTGCTCAGGCTGGCCTTGAACTTATGATCCTCCTGCCTTAGCTATTTGAGTCACTGGGGTTACAGGTACACGCCATTCTGCCTGAAGGGGAGCTATCCTTAGTCTACCCCAGGGTGTGCTGGGCTGGGCCTCTTCCTTCTCCTGGAGGGTCAGGAAATGCACAGCTGAGCAGGCCAGAGCTGGGCGGTCTTCTGATGCTCCCTCCTCATGTTAGAGTCAGGGAAATAGGCCTGGAGAGAGCAAGTGACCTGCTCAAGCTGACACAGCTCAGGACCCATTAGCTCCTGATCCTTGGGCTACTGACCTTCCCACAGAACCATCTGGCCTCAAAGGAGCCAGCCCCAGCTGTGCTTCCTAACTGTAGGCCATGGCCCTCTCTGTGCCAGGACTCAAATATTCCAGGGTGGAAAACAGCCCTTGGAAAGACCACGTACCCACCTGGAATGGAAGGAGCATGAAGACTCCTGAAGATACATGGTTTTAAGTTGAAGGAATAAATGTCCAAGGGAGGAATTTGGGGTGTCAGCTGGTAGGTGACGGGGTTCTTTCCTCACAGCCCTCAAGCATGGGCTTCTCCACTGGTACTGGCATGGGCCCTGCTGCTGACGTAGCCTCGCCAGTCTGTCCAAACGTCACGTACACGTCTCACAGGTGGAGGATGAGATGCACGCAGTCACATCCCAGGGGGTGGAGATTCACAGAGCAGGCTGGACCGGGCATGCAGGGCAGCCTGGGGGACCTGTGGTGGGAGCGCAGAAGGTACCGGAAGGGCCTCGTGAAGGGCTGGTTTTCTTGCTGGCCCCTGAGGGCAGCTCAGGGTGAGCACTCCCAGGAGACATCCTCACCACACCCCAGCCTCCTTATCAGGGGGAGCAACCCCAGAGCTGCTGAGAGCAGGTACCGGGAACCAAGGCCCCAGGCCACATTCCTCTCATAAGTGGAATAACACAATGGCCCTTTCAGCTTCTTCTTAATTGCCTGTGCTGCAGGGAAAGCACTCCATCATCCCTCACTTCCCCGGCCTCTCCTTAGGGTCCTGCGGGTGGTGCTGGGGAGGCCCGGCTTTCCTGCTGATGATAAAGGCCAAGCCCCGGTTCTCTGGAGCTCCCAGCTGGGGGCTGCGGCTGGAGCTGCCTCGTACCCAGACTCTGCTGTTTAGAGAAACACGCATTCTCATGGCACCCCGTTCCTGGTACAACTGGGGAATGATGTCAAATGGTTTTGGTCAGGAGCCCTGGAATCCAGCGGCCTATTCCCCCAGCCTCCCTCTCTACATGCGTACCAGCCAGGTGGTGCTCTCTGAGTTGCAAAGAAAAACACTGGCACCTTAGAGAGGTGGCCAGGTGACCCGGGTTTCCACAGTAAGGTGCGGGGGGCAGGCTTGGGGGGAACCTGGAGCGCCTGGGCGAGAAGGAAGAGGAGGACTAGGAACTCACACCCGCACGGCTGGCACTGGGTCTGGGCACAGGTGGACAGGCCCCCTTGGTCAGTTTCTGAGTCCGTATTGTCATTGTCATTTGCAGGATCAGCTTGGCAAAAAGTGCCAAAAATATGCATGGTGTGTTTCCAGAAGCGCCAAGGTGGGCTTGCTGAAGAGGAAGATGCTTTGGAGAGTGGAAGGAACAGATGTCGTTGAGAGGTGGAAGCAGTCAGGGTGGGGAGGCTCGGAGGCCCCCGGGGAACCAGGAAGGTCTGAGAGGAAGAGGGTAAGGTGATCAGACCCACGTCCTGCAAACACAGCTCTGGTGGTGGGTGTGGGAGACATTTGAGATAGATGGTAGGAATCCCGGTGACAGATGATGCCAACTTGAGTGAGGGTCATGGTGGCCAGGATCGAGGGGAGAGGACAGAGATGGGGGGCCCGCTGACTTCACAACTGCCAGCATCTCCAGACCCAACATGCAAAGTGAGCAGAGGCGAAGGCAGCGGTGCTGGGCATGTGGCTGCCACTTGCCATGGCTTCTGACGGAGAGGAAACCCGGGAGAGGGAGCCAGTTTGGGGAAGGAAATCATTACTTTGAGGTCAGTCTATCTGGTCTGTAAGGAGAGTCTTGAGTCACATGCGGTCCTCAGGGCAGTGGCCTGTGTTGTCTGGAGATGGGAAACTAGGTCTGGCCTAGAGGGCGGAAGCTGGGCTCCACCAGCAGAGCGGTGGGTTTGGGTGAGAAGAGCAGGGGGCCGAGGACGGAGCCTGCAGTACCCTGACTTTTAAGGGATGGCCATGGTAGGACCCAGGGAATGGAGGTAGCAGGAGGGCTAGGGGTCTGAGTGACAACATCCCAGAGACGGGGGGCACTGTGCTTGGAGAAGAGGGGATGATCAGATCTGCACACAGGGAACCTCATCAGTGTTGGCAGGGCCTGACTGCAAGCATGTCCTGATTGGAGACACCCTTTGGTCAAGGAAAGCCTCACTTCTCCCCATCCATCCTGACATGTTGTGCAGATGGAGAGAGGTGGAGTTGATAGAGTTCAGAAGGTCCTAATGGACCTCAGGGATGGCAGGTGTAATAACCATGAGGCTGTCAGATCCTGGGAACACAGGCTCCTGCTTGACATGGGGGCCCAGGGGACCCTGGGCTGCCACACTGGAACACCTGGGCTGTCTTTGTGGTTGTCACTGATTAGAGGCCTCAGAACATCTGTCTCTGTCTCAGCTGTCTCAGGTGAACAGCTCCTGGCAATCCTGAGCTGTTAGGAGGCTAAAAATACTTTAGGTTTTAGGGAAAACATGTTGTATTGTGGGGAAATTCCTACAATGACCTCTTAAGTCATCATTTCTCAGAGACAAGCAATCTGGGACACTCCTTCCTACTGACAACTCCACATTCCAGACAGGATGCGGAGGCCTGGGGGCAGGCAGGACCTACCCAGGGCAGAGCGTATCTCAGCTCCTGGGGGAGGGGGACTGCTGTCTCCAAGGCCCCTTCTTCCCAGGGATGTCCCTGTGGAAATGACAGCATGCACCCATGAAGCAGATGCACAGAGGATCTGGGTGCAGTATGTGTTTCAGTATCCTTGACCAAGGATACTCCGGAAGTTCCCATCTGAGCCCTGAGCCCAGTGGTTGGAGGAGAGGATTGGTGGCATCCCACGAATAGGGTAAGACCCCCACACTTGAGTTATTTCTAAAGCAAAAATCACATTACCCCCTGCTTAAAACCCTCCAGCTGCTGTCTGTTGGCTTTAGAGAACCCAGGCTCAGCCAGGCACAGTGATGGTGCCTGTAATCTCAGCGCTGGGAAAAGTAAGGCAGGAGAATCTCGAGTTCAAAGTCAGCCTTCACAGTGAGGTCCTAAGCAACTCAGTAAGACCTGTCTTTAAATTAAAAAAAAAAAAAAAAAAAAAAGGAAAAGATATATATATATATATATATAAAGGACTGGGGATGTGGCTCAGTGGTTAATGCCTCTTGGTTCAATCCCAGTACAAAAAAACAAACCAAGTCAAAACAAAAAACCCAGGCTGAAAAACATACAATGGAGAAAAGACAGCCTCTTCAACAAATGGTGCTGGGAAAACTGGAAATCCATATGCAGCAAAATGAAACTAAACCCATATCTCTCACCCTGTACAAAACTCAACTCAAAATGGATCAAGGACCTAGAAATCAGACCAGAGACTCTACACCTAATAGAAGAGAAAATAGGTCCAAATCTTCATTATGTTGGCCTAGGAACAGGTTTCCTTAACATGACTCCCAAAGCGCAAGATATAAAAGCAGGAATCAATGATTGGGATAGAGTCAAACTAAAAAGCTTTTTCTCAGCAAAGGAAACAATCAGCAATGTGAAGAGAGAGCCTTCAGAGTAGGAGAGAATCTTTGCCACACACACCTCAGATAGAGGACTAATCTCCAGAATCTACAAAGTACTCAAAAATCTTTACACCAAGAACACCAATAACCCAATCAATAAATGGGCCAAAGAAATGAACAGGCACTTTACAGAGGAAGATCTACAAGCAATCAACAGATTTATGAAAAAATGTTCAACATCCCTCGTTATAAGAGAAATGCAAATCAAAACCACCTTAAGATTTCATCTTACCCCAATTAGAATGTCTTTTATTAAGAACACAGGCAATAACAGGTGTTGGCGAGGATGTGGGGAAAAGGGTACACTCATACATTGCTGGTGGGATTGCAAGTTAGTGCAGCTACTCTGGAAAGCAGTGTGGGGATTCCTTAGAAAACTTGGAATGGATCCACCATTTGACCCTGCTATCCCACTCCTTGGCCTATACCCAAAGGACTTCAAATCAGATTACTACAGTGATGCAGCCACATCAATGTTCATAGCTGCCCAATTCACAATAGCTAGATTATGGAACCAACCTAGATGCCCTTCAATAGATGAATGGATAAAGAAACTGTGGTATATATACACAATGGAATATTAGTCATAAAGAATAAAATTATGGCATTTGTAGGTAAATGGATGATGTCGGAGACTCTTATGCTAAGTGAGATTAGCCAATCCCATAAATCCAAGGGCCGAATGGTCTCTCTGATAAGTGAATGATGATGCACAATGTGGGGTGGAAGGGTGGCAAGAATGGAGGAAGGATACATAGCACAGAGGGAAGGGAGGGGGTGGGGTCGGGGTTGGGGGGTGATACTAACAGAATGTGTGACAGACATCATTGCCCTGTGTACATGTATGAATGCACAGATGGTGTGACTCTACTTTGTGTACAACCAGAGAAACAATAGCTGTACTCCATTTGTGTTCAATGAATCAAAATTAAAACAAAACAAAACAAAACAAAACAAAAAAACCCCCAAGCTGTTCAGCCTTCCCTCCCCCTCCTCCTGTCTGGCCAGCCTGCTCTGGCCACCTCTCTCACCTCCTAGAGCTTCTTCCTGGCTCCAGGTTTGTGTATGAACTGTGTCCTCTGTGTGCAATACCCCCCTGTAGGTGAGGTATGCTGCCTCCTCTCAACCTGTAGGACCCAGCTGAGATGTCCCCTTCTCAGGAAGCCCTCCCCTGGCAATTCCAGCTAGTCACCCATGCTCTCCTACTCTGTCATGTTTCTTCCCATTAATGGGCTCTGTCCTTAAGAGAGCTTATCACTACCTGTCCTTCCCTTGGGTGTTTGTTTATGTAGTTATTATCTGCCTCACCTCCACAGGGGGGAGTGACTTGAGGATGGGACCTTCTCGGTCATTGCTGTACCCTAGTGCCAAGCATGGAGATGCAGCACGGGTGTTCAACAAATGCGTGCTGACCATGGTGCTGTGTCCTGGCCCCCTGCTGAACTTCGAGCCTTCTGGGAAAGTGTGTTTGTGTTATCAGGGGCATGAGCAATGGGGTGAGGGTGACCCTACAGGAGCTGTCAGCTCTAGGGAGTTGGGTGGTAGAGAGCACAGGTTCTGACCCCAGGTAGCTCTGAGTTCAACTCTCAGTCCTGGCGTTGGAGAGTCTCTTAATTCTGAATACTTTACTTCCTCATTGAAAAAAATTTAAATCGTGATCCAATACTCATGACATAAAAAATTACCATCTTACTCTTTTTTTTTTTTTTGGTACTAGGGATTGAACCCAGGGGCATTTCACCACTGAGCCACAAACCCAGCCCTATTTTGTATTTTATTTAGAGACAGGGTCTCACTGAGTTGCTTAGGGCCTCGCTAAGTTGCTGAGGCTGGCTTTGAACTTGTGATCCTCCTGCCTCAGCCTCCCAAGTGCTGGGATTACAGACATGCACCACCGTGCCCGGCTCCATCTTACTCATTTTTATGTGTACAGTTCAGTGGCTTTAAGTATATTCATGTTGCTGGGCAACCATCACCACTGTTGGTTTCCAGAACTCCTTTCATCTTGCAAAACTGAAACTCTCTACCCATTAAATAATGCCTATTCCTCCATCCCTCAAGCTGCTGGCAGTCATTCTTAAGTCTCTATGAATGTGGCTGTTCTAGGTAACTTGTATAAGTAGGATCATATGGTATTTATCTTTTTGTAACTGGCTTATTTCACAGCATAATGGCCTCAAGGTTCATCCATGTTGTAGCCTATGTGAGGATTTCCATCCCTTTAAAGACTGAATAAATTGTTGGGTGTGGTGATGCATGTCTGTAATCCCAGGGGCTCAGGAGGCTGAGGCAGGAGGATGGTGTGTTCAAAGCCAGCCTCAGCAATAGCAAGGCGCTAAGCAACTCAGTGAGCCCTGTCTCTACATCAAATACAAAATAGGGCTGGGGATGTGGCTCAGTGGTTGAGTGCCCCTGAGTTCAATCCCTGGTACCAAAAACAAAAAACAAAAAACCTCAATATTCACTCTTGGACTGGGGGTGGGGTGTAGCTCAGTGTACAGCACTTACCTAGTGTGCTGAGCCCTGGGTTCAGTCCCCAGCACTGCATACTCTGGTACATAGACATATGCAGACATGTACATTTCTGCACTTTTTAGGTGTTTTTTTTTTTTTGAACCAGGGATTGAACTCAGGGACACTCGGCCTCTGAGCCACATCCCCAGCCCTATTTTGTGTTTTATTTAGAGACAGGGTCTCACTGAGTTGCTTAGGGCCTCACTAAGTTGCTGAGGCTGGCTTTGAACTCATGATCCTCCTGACTCAGTCTCCCAAGTCGCTTGGATTACAGGCGTGCGCCACCACGCCCGGCACTTTTTAGGTTTTTGAGGGAACACTGCTGTGCTGTCTTACCATCCTACCAAATTGGAACCAGGGTTACAATTTGGCCACATCTTTGCCAATACTTGTTATTTTGTTTTTGTTGCTGAGTGTGGGGTGACAGCTCATTGTTTTTTATTTCTCTCTCTCTTTTTTTTATACTGGGGGCTGAACCCAGGGGTACTCTATCACTGAGCTACAACCCCAGTCCTTTCTGTTTCATTTTGAGACAGGGTCTGGCTAAATTGCAAAGCTGGCCTTGAACTTGCAAGCCTCCTGAGTCTCGGGGATGACAGGTGTGGGACACTGGGCCCTGCTCACTGTGGTTTTGGTTTGCATTTCCCTCATAATTCTAATTTGGACAGCAGTGTAACCCCTACTTCACAGGGGGCTTCCAGGGTGAAATGCCATCCTGCCTCGCAGAACCCCTGGTGTGAATGCTCACTAAAGGCTGCCAAGGACTCCTTTTTCTAATTTCTCCTTAACAATCGGCCCAAAGCCCAAGTCCTTCTGGAGGCGTGTCCAGAGTTCTTCATTGACTCCAGTCTCCCTGTTGGACACTGGGGCTCCCCAGAGGCTCCTTGAACCAGCACTGTCCCCTCAGTCTGGCAATTGTGGGAACTGTGAATTAAGGCAGGAAACATAGCGTGGCTCTGTGAAGGGTGCAGAGAGAGAGAGACCAGAGTGTCCCCGAGTTCTCACCATTCCATGAGGACGGGGCACACCTGTCCTTTGCTGCAAAAGAGGCCACCTGGAAAGAGGCAAGATTCACGGGCAGGACTGTAAATAGCACTGGAATTTTCCCTGACAGCCTGACTCAGTGCGTGGGACCAGAGAGGTGGGCGGGCCTGCTTCTGTTCCTTCTCACAGTTTTACTGCTTACCGATGGACAGGCTCTGATGGCCAGAACCCACCACTAGCCCTAAAAGTGCCTTTGAAGTGAAACAAGCACTTTTAAGTGCAATCAGCTCCAGATAACCCTAAACTCCCCACCCCCACCCAGGAATGTCTCCCCCCTTCCCAAGCCCATCTCTGGAATTAGACCGGATTCCGAGTCTGTCCATCCCCGGGGGTGCTGCTCCCAGGTCCAGCGATCCTCCATTTCGTTGACAGTTGTTGTCTGGTTGGTTTTCTCTTTCTTTTGTGAAAATAAGAGATTGAGGAGGGTAGATAAGATCCTGGTAGGGATATTCTGACCAGGATTATAAAACAATCCTCAGAGTTGATAAGGGAGAAAAGAGGAAGAACTGCAGAAAACTCAGAGCTGGAGAAGAAAGCGTCCACCGGGCAAGGATGCAAAGTGTGAGGTCAATTTTTCCCCAAGCCTGGGGTGATCTGAGGCTAGCGAGGCAGGAAGGAAAAGTCTATTTAGAATTGAAAGTTAACAAAAGTTCACGTAGATGGAATTAAGGGCCAGGACTGGTGGACTCTGGCAGTGGTTGGAAAATGCAGGAAGTTAGGGACAGGTGTGGGGGGCTGGGTTGAAACCCTCACATTAACACTTTCTATGCCCAAGGTTGGGTTGGGAGATTTGCTCTTGAGGAGTGAGCTGGTCTGGCAAGGTGTTACCATGTCTGGCAAGTTGTCACCATGCTGGGGACCTGGAGTCTGTAGATGACTGCTCAAGTGGGAGACAGTGGGGTGGGCAGATCAGAGGCAGATCTGATTCCCATGCTACTTCCTTTCCTCCTTGGCCCTGTGACCTTGAGTGGATAGTCTATGTCTGGGAGCCTCTCTGTCCATGGTATGGAGCATCAGCACCTCCATCAGAGTGGCTACGAGGACTGATACAGTAGTATGGGAAGTGCCTGCCATACGTCCCCAGCTCAGGAAGCACATCCTCACAAGTCAGGTATCCAGGGATGCTGGTGATGGGCTCAGCCTCCACCTCCAGCCCTGTCAGGAGACAATGGCTTCTTCAAACTCAGACCCAGGCTCTGTGCCCAAGGGGTTAGGAATCCCTCTCCTCTGGTCTTACTGGTGGATCCAACTGGCCCCACCTTGCCAGGGAACCTGCTATCCTGATGTCCAGGCAAAGATGCTCACATCTGAGTGGTGGCTTGGGCAGGGCACACCTTGCTGCTGGCACCTGTCTTTGATGCTGCCTGGGTGGACACTACCAAGGAGCTCCGGAGCTGCAAGTGTGTCCTGGAGCCCAGCTGTGTGCCTTTGGCTTGCATTGTTCCACCAGGAGGCATTCAGTGCAGGGCTGGTACCTGCATTTTGGGGGCTGGACTTTGTTTGAGGTGCCTTGGAAGAAATCACTCAGCTGATGCTCAAAACAACCTTCACCCCGACTCCCCGAACAGATCTTGGACTCATAAATTCTCCCAACCATCATGTAAACAGACTCCCTTCCACCTCCTCCACTTGGCTCTTTGTGACTTCCTTTCGCCTTTGAGGCTGGCGTGGTTGTTTGTGGAAACCTGGTCACAGCTGGGTGAAACCTTGGGGAGCGGAGGAGAGGATGTTTCTAGCTGCACCCTCTCAGCCCATCATTTGCTTGGATTCTTTCATGTGTTGTTAATATATTTTTCATTGTAGTAAAAACCACCTAACATCAAATTTATCATTTTTACCTTCTTCTCTTCCTTTCTTCTTCTTTTTTTTGTGGTACTAGGGATTGAACCTTAGGGGTGCTTTACCACTGAGCTACATCCCTCTATTTTATTTTTTATTTTGAGACAGGGTCTCAACTAAGTTGCTGAGGCTGGCCTCAAACCTGTGATACTCCTGCCTCAGCCTCCTGAGTTGCTGGGATTACAAGCATGGATCATCAAGCCTGGATTCCACTTTTCTTTATCCATTCATGGATCTGTGGAGCATCCAACTTGATTTTGGTTCTGATCCCACTGGCCTTTACTGGATCCCACTTCGCATCCACTGAATGCCAAGGAGGACTTCATTGTCTTCAATGCTGATTCTTAGGGAGCTCTCACACCTTCAGGACCTCAGAGTAGGGTTTTCATTGTCTGCCATCTCTTTGGCCCCCTTAGAACCTGTTGTCTCACCAGAACACCCTTCATGTTTGCATGTTGTCTGGTTACTGCTTTCAAACAAAGGATTTAGCTATGAACTTCACTGCTATTTTTTTTTTTTTGGTGATATTGGGGATGCAACCTGGTCTCAACAAGCTAGACCAGTGCTCTACCCCTGAGCTACACCCCCAGCCCCTAACTGTACTGCTTTGATAACAAGTCACTGCCTACCCTGAGAAAGAGCACCCTATACATTTGTTCTGGGCTCCTTGCTCCTCTCCCCTCATCCCTGTCCCAGGCTGGAGGCCAAGCCTAAGAGAGGCATGTTCAAGGCCAGGAGAAGCTGTCCCCAGCCCTGTGACCTGAGGGCTTCCCTGGAGTGGTTAACTCTGCAAGGGTTCAGGGTTGGAGATGGGCGAGGTCCCTGGGTGGGACCCTGGAAGGCAGCATCCCTGGAGAGAGGCCAACCTCAGGACCTGCACCGTGTCCTGCATCACCTGCTGTCCCCAGATGGACCCCCCTTTGCCTGTTGGTCCAGCCTCTTCTGGGAAGGACCCTCGCCTGTCTCTCTGGCACCAGGCAGTGGCAGGAGCCTGCGAGGGGCTCTCAGCCTGGACTCCTGGACTCGGCCTCCTCCTCAGAAACAGACAGTGACCTTTTGTCTGGTGGGATTGTGGAGGAGTTGGATGGGAGCGCAGGTGAAAAAGCACTTGGTGAAGCAGAAAATGCCCTGCTGAGGAGTTTTGTCTGAGGAATGGGCAGTGGGGGCCGGAAAAGGCTGACATTTGGGTAGATAGGGGGCAGAGGCCTGGGCCGGGAAGATGATGCAGAGAAGCGTGGAACTGGTAGGTGCCCAGGAATAAAGGGCAGGGATGGAAGGCAGATGACCCGGAAAGGGAAGCAGGTGGACCCCACAGCGGTGCGGGAGGCCATGCGTGTGAATTGTGGAGTGTGTGTTGTGTACTGTGTGTTGTGTTGGGTGTGTTGTGCGTTGTATTGTGTGTGTTTTGGGTGTGTGCATGTGTTGTGGTATGTTGTATTATGTGGGTTGTGGGGTGTCCTCCTCAGTCTGTTCCCACATTTTCAGTGAGGCCTGTGCCCCTGGTTGTCTTGGGCAGCTGCTCCTGAGCTCCATGGTGAGGTCAGATGGCCTGGGCCTGCCACCTGGTGGCCAAGAATGGCAGGTGACCAGGCGTTTCATCTCCGGCTGTGGTCTGGCACCTCTTCCAGGAGTAGGTCCCATCCTGTCCCCTCTTCTTCCTGTCCCTGCTCCCCTCAGCCCTCATCTCCACCTCTTCCCCTCCTCCTCTTCTGCACCAATGGTGCCAGTTTCTCCCTGGGTGTCCCCAAACTTCTTGGACATAATGGGAGCCGTACCTCCTAGGTAGCCCACCTCCCAGGGCAACTGTGAGGATGACCTGGACCCAGAGAGGGGCTGAGGGAGGACTTGTGACTGCCTGACCCTTTGGGAGTGTCATTGGCACTGTGCCACATGTTCCAAGTCATGGAACAATCCCTCCAGGATCTCAGCACAGTTTCCATCCCGATAGAACCTGGAGTCACGATGGGGTGACAGGTGAGATGTTTGTATTCACACACTATCCAACAGCTTCATTTTTCTAATAGAATTTAAACAAACAAAGGGTCATTGGGCGCTAACAAAACCACATTGTGCTTGTGTACCAGATAATCCGGGCAAACATGGCGTCCAGTCTGGGGTGTGCTGCACAGGTGCACGGCTGGTTTAACACCGATCCCTCCTGCCCAGAGAGCTGGCCCCAGCCCTGTGGACACAGCTGAATGTGTTGGTGACTCTCCTCATGCTATGACCTGTTCATGAACTTGTATTCGGGTTGCTGGTGCAACTTGCAGGATCTGACCACTCAGTGTGCTCAGGGCACTGTGCTCCATGCTGGGGACCAAGAGGTGACTGAAACCCATACTGCCCCCCAGTGGCTGAGGCCACTTCAGGACAAATGCTCCACAAGGCTGTGGCAGGGCCTGCAGTCCCCCAGGTGGCTCAGGGCTACAGAAATGCAGGTCTCATCTGAGCCATCTGTGTGAGAGGCATACCCTGATGCTCCGGACCTGGGCATCAGATTTCCATAATGCTCCTGAAGACTAGTTTTGTGGTCCTCCTGAGTGGAGAAAAGGCAACAGAGTTCAAGCTGAGGGGCTGGTGGTTTCATGGAGTTGACTGGCTCTCAAAGTAGCCAGGTACTCCTGCTGACCGACCTGGGGGTGGGGGACCAGGCTGCCACAGCTGTCCCCAGGTAGCAGGAGCCCCCACACAAACCCTGGAGGGCCTGCCAGGGGCAGCCTCCTTCTCTGGCACTAGGCAGCCCATATCTTTTTACTAAACAAGCCAGGGTTCAGTGACCACATTCTATCTTGCTTTTCCTGAGGTTCTGGCTAAAACAGCTCATAGTGGCCGGGACCCTCTGTGTCCTCTAGGGATTATCAGTCATACTGTCTCGATCACTCACCAGGAAGAAGAATAAAAAGGCCAACATAAACCAAAGACTCACCTTGGGAAACAAAGCAACTATATGGCAGTGTTTGGAAAAAGTAAGTTCTGGAACATTAGCTCAAAGTAATTTATAATATTAATTCATGACCATCAAATTCAAATGGAGAGAGAGAGAGAGAGAGAGAGAGAGAGAGAAGAGAAAAAGGGAAGAGATTGATTCTATGATCACCTTAAATTAGGACATGTTAACAACAAACAGGGTTTTCTTTTTCTTTTTTTTTTGAGACGGAGCCTTGCTAAGTTGCTGAGGCTGACTTTGAACTTGCAATCCTCCTGCCTTAACTGGGGATTGAACCCAGAGCTTTAGTGCTTGACAGGCAAACACTCTACCAACTGAGCTATAGCCCCAGCCCCAGTTTTCTTTATAGATAATTGGGTATTTGGATAAAAGACTTTCCAAGAGGTGGGTGTGTTGCCTGCAGCATTCCCCAGACGTATTTGGCCCTTTTGGTGACCACCTCTCCATATTCGAGTTCCAGAGAACTCAGTTTGGGAAATACTCTTCCTCTCCACAGAGAGGGTTCACCTGAATGCTACGCAAAGTGATCACATTGGTCTGACTTTAAATGTTGCTGGCATTCCCAGCCAGGGTCATGGGTACCCCAGTGGAATGAAGTTCTTTTTTTGGTATTGGGGATTGAACCCAGGGATGCTCTACCACTGAGCCCCATCCCCAGCCCTTTTAATTTTTTGACACAGGGTCTCCCTAAGTTCTCCAGGCTGGGCTGGAACTTGTGGTCCTCCTGCCTCAGCCTCAAGTAGCTGGGATAAGAGTCATGTGCTACCGTAGCTAGCTAAAATTGACAGGAAGAGTTTGAAAAACAGGCCAGGGGTGCTGCTCAGCGGCATAGTGCTTGCTAGCATGAACCCGGGGTTCAATCCCCAAAACTGAAACAAACAAAAAAGCCCCCCAAATGAAGACTAAAGATGGCCCTTCAGGCCTGAAGCTCTGCCATCACGCTGGGTCAGTCATAGTGATGGCCATGCACCGCCAACGTTGGACATATCTGCCTGTAAGGCTGCAGAGCTGGCTGATGCATAAAGACACGGAGAGCTTGGTACTGCCAGGCCTGAGGAAATGGGAGTAGACTATTTTAAAGCTTAAAAGGGAAACAATGGAAGCAACTAAGTCTGGGTGGGCACAACAAATAGGAGCTGGTAGCAGCTGTGCCACCTGTGGAGGGCTGAGCTCTGCCAGGACACCAGGGCCTCTGACTGGGGGAATCAAATACTTCAAGATCACTCTACACGCACCCTGATAGCAGAGGCTGGGAGAGACATGAGGTGGGTGGGACAGGCCAAGGCAGGAAATGTCTGCTGGACCTAAAAATAGTATGGGAGGGGAGCAGGAAAGAGAAACTTTCAGCCAACGTGGAAATGCTTTCTGACTTACCAGGAAACCAGGACTGGCCCTGTGGGGACAGCTACCACCCTGCAGCAGAACTGTGATTCCCTGAGCCTCTGCATGGAAGCAACTGGAGAAAGCCCTGCTGGGGAGGGCTAGGGGTGGGGTGTCCCACCTGGGAGCCATTAGGCTCTGTCCTTTGCTTTGTTCCTAACACAGCACATTTGTGTCCTGTTGATCTTTAACTGCACGTAGATGTCATTTTGTACTTGCGTAATTTACAGTTCTGGTTTTCCCAGGACTTGAGGGATTCCTGGAACATGGGAGTTTGAATTTTTTTTTTTTTTTTTCCCCAATGGTACTGGGTATTGAACCCAGGGCTGCTCTACCACTGAGCCCCATCCCCAGCCCTTTTTATTTTTTATTTTGAGAACTGGGTCTCCCTAAATTGCTCAAGCTGGCCTTGAGCTTGTAATCCTCTGCCTCCCAGGTAACTGGGATCACAGGTGTGTGCCCTGCGGAATTTTGAGTTTTAAAACTGGGGACATGCTAGGCCAAATGACAGGTTGGTTACATTATTCTTGAAGTAGGATGCTGAAGGGTCTTCAAGCTTTCATGCTGTGAATGCATCTTGTCTGCACAATCACCTAGGGAGGTCTGAAAATCCACAGGCCCTGGCTACCCCCAGACCAGTTAATTTAGGCTCTGGGATAGGGGTTTTTGTTTTTTTGCAAGCTCTGTAGTGAAGACTGGCACTTTGCTTAATGCTGAGCTGTGTAAGAATTCCCCTGGTACACTTTGAGAAACACTGACCTAGAATTTTATTCCTTTATGGAGATACCAATTTTAAGCATGTATCTGAGACCAGGTACAGATCATTCATCTCATTGCTACCCATGCACAATGCTGACAAACTGGCACGAGGCACCCCAGGACTCCTCAGGGGTGTCGTTACAAGCAACTCGAGCAGTCAGTACGCTTCGTGCCTTGGCTGGGGTCAGTTTTCTGCATGCATGGTGTTGATTTCAGAAGTGCAGGTTAGACCAATCCCAGCCCTGCGGCAATGAACCCTCACAGCTCAGGAGCTCAGGGAAATCACACAGGGGACCCTCTACACTAGTTACCAAGTACTCTGGTTCTTCTCTGAATATGTGTGAAATTCATGTGGACCTCAAGGATACAAATCTGAGTCTGCTTGAGAGGCAGCTCTCTTCCTTGTGCCCTTGAACCTGGTTTGGGGGCTGGTGGCTTACATCCAAATTGTGTGCTCTCACCACTGGAGTCCCCACTCTTCCCCTCCTCCTGCTGCTGCTCTGAGTCATTGCCTAGGCCTTTGATTCCAGACATGATATATGGGGCAGAAGTGCCTTCCTGGCTCCTGGGATGATGTTCCACCCTTTGATGTCACAGAGAGCTGGGAGTGAGGGCAACTGATGGTCTGAAGGGTGCTGAGGGGTTATTACTCATGGGCACTTTGCCGGAGGAAGGCTGTCCAGAACCAAGGGTCAGTAAGCCTGGACAGGCCCAGGGAGCAGGGAGCAATGATGACTTGTCATCCTGGTCCAGTTGGCTGGTGCTCTGCAGAGGAAGCCACGTGCTAGCCAAGGGCCACTGCAGGCTCAAGCAGGCAAGGACATCCTGATGCCCCAGTCTTGGGAAGCCAGAAGAACAAGCTGGTGGCCACAGCCATTTCCTCCAAATGGGGGTAGAGTAAAGCCTACAGGGAGGTGGGACAAAGCAGGAGCAACAGATGGCAAGGCGGATCCTGTGCTGTGCCCCCAAAAGCCTGCTCTATTTCCTGTCCACCAGGGACAGGGCCCCTACAGAGCTTGGGCTCTAGCTGAATCTGAAGAGAAGGAAAAGGGATGGCGGTGGGGAGGAGACAGAGAGGAATCAGGCAGGTCTTAGAGTCAGCCTGCAGCCTTCGGAGAAGGGGCAGAGCAGACGGAGGCCTCGGTCATGTTTTCTGTCAAGATGAAAGGTCCTTCCAGTGGCACCTGCCCCCAGGGTAGGGAATCTCATCTCATAACATTATGAATTTAAATTTTGTTTTCAGAGAAATCAAAGGAATGCAAGGGGGTACTTAAAAAGGGTTGGAAAGGTGCATAGATTTTGGGGGGTGGTCCCCAGCCAATGTCATGTTTCACTGGGTGGAGTAAATGACTGCTCATTAAGTGTTTAGGACGGGTGGTGGCAGAGTGCAACGGTTTAGGCAAGTGGCTTTGTGGTGGGTAGGGCTGGCTATTTATTAATTATTTGTCTGATTTATAGTTCAAAAGTCTCTTGAGTAATCAGTATGCTCATTTGCTCTTCTTAGGTGACTTAGGAGCAAAGTTTTATAATTTTTAAATAATCGTGGAGGCTTATGGAATCTTTGCATTTGGCTGTGCATTTCATTGTGTGTATTGTTTGATTGAAGCTGAGACCTTGTGTGTTTAAGGAGTAAGTCCTGGCTCTGTCCCTTATTTATTTATTTATTTAATTATCACTGGGGATTGAACCCTGGGGTGCTTTACCACTGAGCTACACCCCCAGTCCTTTTTTATTCTGAGACAGGGTGTCGCTAATTTGCTTAGGGTCTAAGTTTTGCTGAGGCTGGCCTCCACCTTGCAATCCTCTGCCTCAGACTCCTGAGTTGCTGGAATTACGGTGTGCACCACTGTGCCCGGTCTGTCCCTTATGAGCTGTATGACACTACCAAAGTGCTTCTCAATTTCTTCTGTACAATGAAGAGAATATATAGCCAGACTGCCAGGATTAAATGCAGTAGTGTATGTGAAACTCCTTTTTTGACCTCAAAGTTGTATGCAAGTGCAGGGTGTTATTCCTACTGTTATCATTCAATGTAACATTGTTTCCATGGGAACGCCCAACGTGCTTTATGACAATTGGATTTACAATGTAGTTTCCAGGAATGCATTTGTCTCAAGGCTGTCATTGGCCAAGAGCAACATAACCTGACTTCAGGATAAAATGCACTGTGGCGAAAGGCAGGAACTGCCAGTGCAGGTTCTAACAGAAAAAGAAAACGAAAAAGAAACGAAAAGAAAACTTGTACGTGCTATAATACCCTTCCTGCTCTACCCTGACCTTCTGTTGTTAAGTCCTTGTGTTAGTTGAGGTTCCTAGAGAGACAGAAAAAACTGTGCGCACACGTCTGTCTATCATCTATCTATCTATCTATCTATCTATCTATCTATCTATCTATCTTCTATCTCAAACAATTGGCTCATCTAACTGTGGAAGCTGGTAAATTCAGAATCTGCAGAATGGAGCAGCATGCTGGCAACCAGTGAAGAGTTCAAGGTCAAAGACAGTCTACTGGTAGAATTTCCTCTTGCTTGGGGCAGGTCAGTCCATTCTTTCCAGGCCTTCCACGGATTGGATGAGGCCTGCCCACATGACAGAGGCTGCTAGAGTGCTTTACTCCAAGCCTACTGATTAAAACATTAATCTCATATAAAAATTCCTTCATAAAAACATTTGAATAATGTTTAATGAAACACGTGGGACAGTGGCCCAGCCAAGTTGACACCGAAAATTTACTGTCCCAGGGCTGGGGGAGGAGCTCAGTGGTAGAGTGTGTGCTGAGCACGTGTGAGGTCCTGGGTTCAGTCATCACCCATACTGAACCCATCTCCTCACCTTCTCCCTCCATGGGGGCATAGCAACCATTCTGAAGCAGGAGCATTTCTTTCATGCTCCTGTTTTTATTGCACGAATCCAAATAGGTTTGTGTGTCTATGTGGTACTCAGGCAATAGATGAGGTGCGAAGCCCTATGGAGGATTTACAAGGAGGACTGGCCAAAGAATCCTTAACCAGGGGACAGTCAGTCACTCAAGGAGACTTTGCAAACATTGTCAGCTGTTGCTATTGGGATCCAAGTCACAGGCACCGTTCTCCAAAAGGAGGGCTGGGTGGGGCCTGGCTCCCAGTGAAACTGGATTTTTTCCAATTCTGCTGGCAGGTGAGGTCTGTGTTTACACAGGCTTCTGCAGCTGGGGGACATGTTGCAGGTCTTCATGGTCAGCTATGCCCTTGCCCGTTGCAGCAGACTCCAGCCAATTTTTTTTTTTTTTTGTTTTTGGGGGTGGACCCAGGGGGGAGAAGCCACACCTGGAGCAGATCCCCAG